>JALPQD010000883.1:235242-420384 GCA_023101885.1 Typhlomys cinereus
ACCAGTCCTGCCCTTTAGCACTGAAAGCCAGTCTACAGAAGACATGTGGTTTGGAACCAGATTTCCCCAGGTCCAAGTTTGGACTATGGCTGTAGGGATTTTAATTAACTCTGCTGGGTCTCAACTGTAAAGTATAAATAAGAAACCCTAGGCCACAGAGCCATTGTGAGAACAGAGATAGGATTGCACTTAGGAGATACTCACATAAGGTGGTCCCATTTTTTCAAAAGTAAAACAGACTTTTCTAGAAGTGGGTTTTACCATTTTAACACACACACACACACACACACAGAGTTCAGCTGTAGCTGGACCCACCCAACCAAAGTTGTGCCTAGCCTGATATCTCCTCCTGCCTCCCAGGCCCCTGCAGCTGGAATTTCTCAGAACCAGAGGGCTCTCTGAATTCACCCACTGCTCCTGGCTCACCATCAGATGTTGGCCTGGACTGTTTCTACTACATCTCTGTCTACCCTGGCTATGGAGTAGAGATCAAGGTGAGTGATTTGGTTCATTGAGGACAAAGTTACCCTTTCTCAGATGGGATCTGTTATTGGGGTGGGGGATGCTTAGGGAAAACAGTTGGGTAGGTGGTCCTTAAGGCAGAAGCTAAAAGATAGACTAAAATACAGGTTGGATTCTGTCCTGTGTACCACCCAGAAATACATAGAAGGGATACAGGAGAATTGGTGTGCCCACATTCCTCATCAGGGCTTGATCTGGTGCTCAGAAAAATGGAAGAAGGGGCTCAGCCTAGATGGGCAGGGTACTGGGTAAGTGTGAGTTCTACTGGGTGTGAATTTGGCTAAGTAGAGTCAACACAGGACCACCACGGAGCCTCCATCATACATCTGCTCATCCGCTCGTTCCTTCAGCAAATGCTGCCTCAGAGAGTCCTAGGGCACAGGTCCTGTGCTGGCTCCTGGGATTCAGGAAGTGGGAGAGACTGACCTGGTCACTCAGTGCTCAGAAAGGCAACTAACTAGAGAGTCGAGTCTACCCCTGGCCTCCTAAACTTCTCATCCTGCCCTTGGGATTCAGATGCTCTTTGAAGCCGCAGACTTGAGCCTGAAGGTCCTCACCAGTGTCCCCACAAGCTCTTCAGTCTCCACAAACCCAAATCTTTCCCTAAACCCACTAGTTGCCACACTGTGTCCAGGTCAGAAATCTGGAATAGGTACAATGTGGATGATGACTCCAAAGCAACGTGTATCCAACTGGTTCAGCCCCAGACTTCCCAACAGGGAAGGTACCAAATAATAGGTACTTCAAATTTTATTCATCTATTTAGTGCGTGCGCGCACATGTGTGTGTATGTGTGTGTGTGTGTGTGTGTGTGTGTGTGTGTGTGTGTGTACCAGAGGGCACTGTGTCTGTCCCTGTGGAAGACCAAGAGTGACTTCCAGAATCATCCTGGATTGCTTCTATCTCCTTTTTTGCTTTGCTCTGGGATTTCCCAGGCTCTGCCCGCCAGGGCCAGAAGTGCAAGCCACTGCTGTTTTCACCTGGTGTTTTTTACATGGGACCTGGGATCCGAACTCAGATCTAGCCCCTCATGGCCCTGTAGCGCCATGAGTCCCTTTCCAGCTGCCTACTTCTCTTGGAGGCTCCCTAGCCCCTCATGGCACTCTAGTGCCATGAGCTGTTTCATTTCTGCTTCTCATGGAGGCGCCCTAGCTCCTCATGGCACTCCACGTCTGGAGTCCATGACTTCCAACCTTTCTCTTTAATAAACTCTACCTTAATCCTCTAAAAAAAAAAAAAAGAAACTTCTGCTTGCAAGGCAGAGTCGTAACTGCTGAGCCATCTCTACAGTCCAAATTATATGTACTTTAAACTTCTTATTCTAGGGCTGGAGTGGTGGCTTAGGAGTTAAGCCTCTGCCTTGCAGGCGGAAGGTCCTAAGTTCGGATCCTAGACCCCACGTATAGACGCCGGGCGGAAGCGGGGCGGCCTGCGTTTCTGGTCCTGGTAGGGGGGAGCCTGTGAATCCCGGGGTAGAGTAAACAAGGAGGAGGTGGAGGTGTCCATGGTGGTTCCCGAATTCGTCCATGGTTCTACACACACACACATACATACACACATGCACACACTCACACATGCACAATTGAATAAATAAGTAAAAAAAAAATTTAAACTTCTTATTCTAATCCTTCCAACTCTCCCCCAATTTGTCACCATGCCCCCCACAAAACTCTCACACTTGCCTATTTCCTTCCATCACTACAACAAACATGTGATCTAGCCTCTGCTTTCTCTTTTGATAATATGGTAGCCGCCTCACTGCTCCTCTGCTCCTCCTCAAACCCCACTATGGGCACTCACTTCTGTCAGATGAGATGTAGCACTCTTGACCCTCCCCATCTTTCCCAGGGGCCTCTTTATCAGGGCAGTTCAGGGGCCACTTCCTGCTTCATTGTCAACTCCCAGTGTGTTCTGAACAACTTTGCAACTGACTGACTTGACTGAGCCTTCTTTCCCTACAAGCACTAATTATACTTGCCTGGAGAAATTGTCTCAATACCCCCTAACTTAGGCATCAGTTTCTATGGGCATTCTCTCCTGGTTCCCAAAGCCTTGGGCCATCCTCCCCATCTTAACCCTTGTCACTCTGTCTTCTATGTACCTATTTATAGCTATCCACTTTTCTGGTTAGACTATATACCTGTAGAGGGGTGCTTTGTAATACAGGACCTAGGATGAATATGGGGAGGTGAAGGAGGTAACATTTGACCTGGGTCTTAGAAATGAGAGAATTCTACTCAGCTGAGAGAATGAGGCAGGGGACTGAGGAGCCACACAGGAATGGCGGAGTGGGAGTATGAGAGTCAGGACCACGCTGCCTGCCCACCACCTCGAGGCCTTCCCGCCCATCACAGCCCTCTCGGGTCTGGGATCTGGACAGCCAGCTGCAGGCTTCTCTGGGCAGCGCCTCCAGGTCTCCCTTGTGGGGCATCAGGTCCAGGCCTCTGGGCCAGGCCCTGGAAGGAGGGACCTCACCTACCCGTGCTGGACTCCCTCCTTCTGTCTGCAAGTGTTTATTCCTGTTCTGCCAGGCCCTGAGCCCCTCACTTTAGGCTGACTAGAAGGGCAATTAGGAACAGCCACCCCCCTTTCAAGCCATTAGCACTCAGCGCTGCTTAATTAAGGTAATTAATGTAAAATCATCACCTAATGAGAGGTGGCACCGGCTGTGGCTCACAGGGTGGAAGGTGCCAGCTGCAGGTGTGAGGAAGAGATGGGAGGGGGGAGATAACAGGTCAGGCATCCCTCCCTTCAGGCCAGAGCTGACTCTACCTAGTACCCTTTATAAATCCACTGGACCAGACTGGGCCCAGCTGGGGTCCTCTTACCACTGGGGTGGAACCAGATAAGAGAGAAGATGCATTGCTGGCCCTGTCCATGCCTCTTCTAGCCCAGGCCCAAATCTTACCCTAAATGCCCACCCCTCATGCATCCCTTGGTCTGGCACTGCCACACTTCATCAGAATGCAGAAGTGGTTACCAGGCAACGTTGAGATGAAGACAGGCCACAGCCCTGGATTGCCATCAAAAATGTGGCATGTGCTGGCCCTCCACCTCAGCCCTGTGGAAGGAGAGTTTCTAAGGACTCTGTGGTTCCCAGTGTCTTGAGAGAGAATCTGAGGTCACAGGGGACAAAAAGTAACCAGATCCGGTAAGCACTTGCTTTAAGGGGAAAGCAAGAGATGGAACAACCAACACCATAGCCTGACATACTTCAGGACTGGTTTTGGTCATCTTCAATTAACACAGTCCTCCTACACATACCACATAGTCCACCTGAGACCTGAAGAATTACTGACACCGGTTTCCAGTGAGATAATGGCTCAACAGATAAAGGCACTTTTCAGTAAGCCTGAAGAACTGAGTTCCATTCCCGGAACCTATATGGTAGAAGGAGAGAACCAACTCCTGAAAGTTGTCCTTACACACACACAATTAAATAAATAAATGTTAATAAATGAAAGAAAGAGGGGAAAAAGTGTATGCCTTCAGTTTAATTTAAAAGAAGAAGAAGAAGAAGAAGAAAAAGAATCACTGGGCTGGAGAGATGGCTCAGGGGTTAAGACTCTGCCTTGCAAGCAGAAGTTCCTGAGTTCAGATCCTACATAAAAACGCCAGGCAGAACACAGCCTGCACTTCTGGCCCTGATGGGTGAAGCATGGAAAATCTCAGATCAAAGTAAAAAAGAGGTAGAAGCAATCCAAGATGACTCCCAAAAGTGCTCTCTCTCTCTCTCTCTCTCTCTCTCTCTCTCTCTCTCTCTCTCACACACACACACACACACACACATTAGGAAAAAGAAGAATGCTGACGTTGTAGTGCGATATACCCACTAAATAGTTAGGTAAATAGTTGGGCATAGGCAAGAAAAAGGAATTGCCTAAGATCTTTCAGTTAATCATTGTCTAATGGTCTTTGATGGATAGATTTGTTTCACAGCAGAATTGAGCACTTACTATGTACCAGACTCTCTCCTGGGCACTGGGGACACAGACTTTTCTGTTGGAGAAGAAAAATCCTAAGCAGTGACCCCAGAATAGTCAGTGCATGTGAGCTGGGGTACAGAGGGACTGTGGTATTCTGGGTCTGGCCTCCCCCAGCCTCAGAGTCCAGAGCTTGCTAGAAGTAATCACACCTGCTCTGAGATCTGTAGGATGAGAAGTTCCAACCACAACTGGGCTATAAAGGAGCACTTAGGCAGAACTGACCCCTGAAGACTGCCCTGTCTGAGAAAGGCGGCTTCATTACACAGGAATGGGGGGAAGAGTCAGGAACGGTACTATCTAACTGGGTAAATCCCTGACTGCCCTCTCTGAGTTCACCAGAATTAACAGGGCATGTAGGGGATGGCGTCAGGTAAGGGAGATACAAGGAGCCAGGGAGAAGGTTGTAAAGGCCCACAAATAACACTTCTAAGCAGGTCAGCCAGATACTGGGCTGAGACTTGATCCCTTCTTTAAAAAAAGGGGGGGGGGCTGGAGAGGTGGCTCAGGGGTTAAGCCTCTGCCTTGCAGGTAGAAGGTCCTGAGTTCAGATCCTAGACCCCACGTATAGAGGCCGGGCGGAAGCGGGGCGGCCTGCGTTTCTGGTCCTGGTAGGGGGGAGCCTGTGAATCCCGGGGCAGAGTAAACAAGGAGGAGGTGGAGGCGGTCCATGATGGTTCCCTAATTCGTCCATGGTTCTACACACACACACACACACACACACACACACACACAACATACATAAACACACACGTACACACACATACACGCACAATTGAATAAATAATAAAAATTTTTTTAAAAAAGTATTCATTTAGAGAGCAAGAGAGATAGAGAGAAAGAGAGAGAGTGAGAGAGAGACTATCAGACTATCAGAGGGCACATGTGTCCTTGTGGAGGACCAAGGGTGACCTCCGGAATCAACCTAGATTGCTTCTACCTCCTTTCTTTGCTCTGGGATTTCCCAGGCTCTGCTCACCAGAACTGGAAGTGCAGGCCACCATTTCTGCCTGGCGTTTTTATGTGGGACTTGGGAGCTGAACTCAAGACCTTCTGCTTGGGAGGCAGAGTCTTAACCCCTGAGCCATCTCTCTAGCCCCTTGATCACTTCTTTTAAGGAATAGTCTCTGGTGTATCAGAGTCCCTGAAAGTCCAACTGTTCTACTGGAGCAGCAACCCTATAACCTACCCCAGCCCTGCCTGTCCATTCCCTCATGGTGTTGTAGCTCCTTGGTGCCTTCTACAGGTCTGAGCTAGAAGACCATCATCAGGCCCACCATCATCCAAAGAGGCTGTCCTACTTCCACCGAGAGTCAGGCACTGGGCTAGGTTTTTTTCCCTGAAAGATCCAGAAATGTTCCTTCATGATGTGGGTGTAAACCCTGTGGCCCATATAGATCCTATCTCCCACTCGGGCAGCTGTCAGTCTTCCCGGTGAGGACTCTAGGCCTTTCTGGGCCTGGTGCCTGCCTCTCACTGTACTTGGCACTCCAAGAACCTTCCAACTGCCAGCTTCCATCTTGGCCTGGCTGTCTCTGTTACCATCTGGAGCCTGAACACCCTGCCCATCGACCCTGCCCTCATGCCCAGGTGGTCTCACTGGCATACATCTCTCTAAGGCAGCTGTCAGTTTGATGTGGTCAAGACCAAAACCTGGGAGGGTAATGGGTCAGAGTGAGTGAGGGTCCTGGGCACCTTCCTATTTCTTGGCTCCAGAAAGGTCCATGTGAAGGCAATAATAGGTTCTAGAAGATCTGGTCCATGAATTTAGTCCCTGCCCATCCCTAAATCAGACCATACACTCCAGAAGGTATATAGATAAATGCCAACTCTTAGGCTGATGAGATGGCCCAATCGGCAGAAATGCGTGCCACCAAGCCTGATGACCCTCGAGTATTTCAAATCTCAGATCCCACATGATAGAAAGAGAATTCACCTCCATACAAGTACTCTGGTGTGTGTGCCCACACAAGATAAATAATTAAATGTAATTTTAACATAAACAGATATTCAGGTCACAGAGACTGTTATATAGGTTTAGAGTTCAAATTCTTGCTGTAGAGGCTAACTCTCAGTGACTAGATTAACCTCTAGTCTTCTCCAAGCCACAAAAGGAGATTAAACCAGATACCTCTCAGACAACCAGTCCTGTTACTCCTCCTTTGGATTCAGGAAGATCATTGCAAAGTTCCACTGTGCAGTGGCCCCTCAGGCCCCTTAGCTTTGCTTCCTGGCAGCTTTGCAAGCTAAGTGCCGGAGTGTGGTACCCAAGAGTCTGGTAAAAGAGGCATCTGGAGGGTGGCACACAGAAGTACCTTAGGGTTCTCTGCCTGTTATTGGACTAGTGCAAACCTGTACAAAGGTGATGGCATATCTCACTTACTAGGAGATGATAGGGGAGGGGGTTTAGGGGGATGTCATCCTTTGGTCAAACAAGGCCAGTAACCTGAGGGTTGACATAAGACAACCTGAACCCCCCTCCTCTCCCCCCCATGCTCTCTCCAGTTCCCTCCTGGTCTGCAGTGCTGAACTGCCCAGGTTGCTGTAGGAATTGTCTCCAAACATCCCCTCTGCTTCTGCCTCCCCCTGCGTCGTCCTGGGGCCCCTCCTGTCACTGGATGGGGTATGGGAAGACAGCCTTCATGAGCAGAGCTGACATTTCAATCTGCCTCCCGGGCTCTTCAGATGCCTGCAAATTACATCAAGACTTCATCTCCCCTCTTGTCCAACACCCGGATCCATCTGGCCCCTGTCAGCCTGGCCCTCCAACAAGTGACAAATTACATTCTAGCTTCTGCAGCAGGCCTGTGAGTAGGTGCTCTGAACCTAGGGGGCAAATGTTGCCCCTCCAGCCCGAGGCTGAGGAGGGAAGTCTCTGGATAGGAGCCATATCTTTGCCCTCACCTGCAGGCAGAGCTGGGAGTCAGACCACCTTGTGGGCAGCAGGAGTACCACAGAGAGAGCCAGGGGTTTTGGCTACCTATTTCCCTAGCTCTGTAGGTTGCCGAAAGAAAGGATGGCTCATGGGAACTCAAATCCCAACATCTTGGAAAGGCCAGGCCAAGCCAATCCAAGATCCACTTCCCTGCTAAACTCCAGGGCCTAAAGCCTGAAAATAAAGATGTCTAGAAGTCTATTTCTGCCGGTGATATCCCCAGGAGGTTGGGAGGGGAGAGAGCTGCCTTTGTCTCCAGCCAGGCAAGACTTGACTTCTTAACAGCTGTGCGCCCTTTTCAAAGTTCCTTAGCCTCTCTGGATGTCTGTTTATTTAGAGGGACTTACCGCCTACTTCACAGAGATGCTTGCCACGTTACAGATGGTCTATGAACAGTAGCTGTTATTGCAGCTGGGCCACTGTACTCTCTAATCTCAGCAGAACGGCAAGATCAGGAGTGGTCAAGCCGCAGGTATAGGAGCAACTACAAAGAAAATGCTCCATTGGTTCCCACACTTCTGCCACCTCTGCCTCCAGGCTTCCTGCTCCTCTAGGTACTCTGAGATCTTCTGTTCCTTGCTGGCCCGGGAGCCTCCGAGCCCGCCGTTCTTCCCTCGAGGATTCCTATTGCCCGCATTCAGTACCACTTAAGGCAGAATTGTATGCTGCCTGGCATCTCTCGATAATTACAGATTCCACGTGTGCGAGGCTTGTTTTCCCAACTCTAGCATCACAGAATCTCCAAGTCTGAAGGGACCTCATCCAGCCTCCGCCTGCTAAGGGATTCCCTGAGGGATGTCCCCAGCAGATGGTCAGGCAGCCTCCACCCAAATGTGCCTGGGCGGGGAGTTCTTGGCACAGAGGAGTTGCTTCTGCCCCAGCATCCTGCTTTGACTGAACCTTCCCTTCAACGCCCCCAGACCTATCTGGCTGGTCTTTTCTCCCTGGCAGAAATCATGCCTAGTTGCCCCCTCTGTCGACCCCAGCCAGGGCATTTCTACCTTCAACGGCCACAATTGGAAACTTCGCTGAACCTGGCAATACCAGCAAGGTTGAAGGATCAACTTGTTTGGACTCAGCATTCCGTGCCTGTCACCTCACAGGATTCTAGTGAGAAACTCACACATGCGTTCCACATGTCTGTGCTGAGACTGGGTCCCAAAATGCCACACCAGGCTTCTATCAAGAGATGGGGAAGGATGAGCCAGCACAGAGCTGGAAACAGGGCATGCTGAGAGGCAGAGAAGGGCCCGACCTCACCAGGGAGAGAAGAGAAGGCAAGTCCTGTGTCAGAGCCCAGAGAAGCAGGAAAAGCTCTGGAGGCTTCAGATGGGAAGTGAGGCTGGCAAAGCCACAGGTGCTATGCGCAGGAAGTTTGTTTTTTTTATCATCTGGGCAACCTCAGTTCACCAGCAGGGTTTGCTGGGAGGGACAAGAGGTCTGTTTTGAGGTAGCGAGGACTGAGTGATGAATGGGTGGTACAGGAAGAGTGAGATATGATCAGAGACCATTCTCTGTGAGAAACGGTGGGCAAAAGGTGATCAGAGTCCAGACTGCAGCAGGGTATAATAAGGAGGAGAAATATGGGGGGGGGCACTTGGAAGGTAAGATTGGAAGGATCTGATGACTCATTGGATGCCACTTAACCAGTCCACATAGTTAACCCCTTCGAACCTGCCTTAGAGTAGCATGGTAGAGGCATTAGAAATTGGAGATCAGTACTAACCATTGCTGTGGGATCTCAGAGTATGAGTTAATGGTCTAAGGTAGAGTCTGAGAATCTACTTGTCTTTCAAGCTCAGAGGGGATACAAGCTCAATGTGATCCCGGGACCACATTGTAGTGGGACACACCTGAAATCTCCACATAGGAGTCTGGGGCAGAAATCCCAGCTTCATGGTGAGTCTGTTAAAAAGAAAGTGAACAAAAAAGGATCAAGGATTAAATAATAAAGATCTACATGGAACCATTTTATCAGATGTTGGAACTGATAGGCCAGTAAGATAGCTCTGCTTGCAAACCAGGTGACCTGAGTTCATTCCTCAGAAGCCCATATGGTTGAGAGGAGAGGACTGACTTCTCTCTGACCTCTACCTGTGTGCCATTGAATACCCACCTCAAGTAAATAAAAATATTAAATTAAAAATATTAAATTAAAAATAAAAATGTTTTAAAATAAAATGAAATATGGAAACTTTAGTCCAGATAGTATACTTGGTCAGGGTCCCTTGGCCAGGATGAGTTTTCAGATCTCTGGGCTCCTAATTCAGTGCTCTTGCTACCAAGCCATGGTACCCCCGCCCCAGCCTCATGAGTGTGGGTATTCAAGTGTGTCCCACCACCATGTGATCCCTGGATCAGTAGTTTCTGTATCCCCTCTGAGCTCGAAAGACAAGTAGACCCTCAAGCTCCACTTTACAGCCGTTAACTCATTCTGTAGATACCGTCTGTTGTCTAATCCTCTGAGTGAAGACACAGTGCCCAGAAGCATGCTCCAGGATTTTGGGGGGTCAATCTGAAGATCTAGGTGGTAACAAATGGGCATGGGAAAGCCAAAGGAAGAGATCACAGCAGATACATGGAGGGGCATGACATAAGCTAAGAGTGGCCAGCAGGGGCCATGCTGGGCGCAACTGGGAGGGCCAAGCAGAAGAGCGTGAAGCAATACCAAGGGTTTCACAGCCGGAGAAATCCTAGAAGATTTAAGCAAGGAAGCTCTGTGATGAGCAGCGGGTCTGGAACTGTTTAATGACTGCAGTTCAGAAAATATTGATGTGGAGGGAGGAGAGGGTTAAGCCCTCCAGGCAGGAAGGCTGGCCACTAGGCCGCTGCTGCTGCTGTGATCTGCGTGAGCAATAACAGTGATGATCTGGGATGCGGCAGTGTAGATGAAAGCTGGCGAACAGATCTGCGGTCTACCTGACAGACTGATTGATTGACTGTAGGGTATGAGGGAAGAAACAAGATGCCAGTCTCTCTCTCTCTCTCTCTCTCTCCCTTCTTCTCTCTCTCTCTCTCTCTCTGGTGTTCATGCAGGTATGTGCAGGTACCACATCATGTGTGTGGAGGTCACAGGAAAACTTTCAAGTGTCAGTCCGCAGCTTTCCACCTTGAGTCAAAGTCTCTTCCCTACTGCATAAAGGCAGGCTAGCTGGACTAGAAGCTTCTGTGATTCTTGTGTCTGTGCCTCTCACTTCTTTGCTGGAACACAGGGATTGCAGACACTGGAGGGAGGATGTTACCTGAATTGTGGGGCATGTAATTCAGGTTGTCAGGCTTTACCTGCTGAGCCATCTCCCTGGGCTTCTAGATGCCAGTTTCTGACTTGGCCACCCAGGTAGTGAGCAAGATCATCCCCTGAAAAGAGAACCAAGGAAACTGCAGGTTGAGTGAAAAGGTAATTTACTACAAGGCACAGTAGGTGTGAGGAGTCTATGTAGCATCCAGCAGAAGCCGGGTCCATGGACCCAATACTCATGGCCTCACACTGCTGGCCAGAAGCTCAGATACCATCTGGCCCAGCACATCTACCCATTCCTTCTTTACAAGTAAGAAAACTGAGCGCAGGGAAAGAAAGGACAGGAAGTCGCTAGTTGTGCTACTAAACTCCGTGTGACCTTCAGCAGTGCCCCTAGTCTTCAGGCCCCATCTCATAGTTATGAAAAGGCAGGATGAGCTTCACCTGTGTGAAGTACCGGATACAGGACCTAGGGGCTCCAATGTTGGTGACTGGACACGTGAGAGTCTGTGGGAGCCATGAGACAGCAAATCTCAGGCAGCAAGAAGTCTCACAGCTCTATTTCACTCCCTGTCATCTACCTGCAGGTCCAGAACATCAGCCTCCAGGACGGGGAGACCATAACTGTGGAGGGCCTGGGTGGGGCTGACCCACTACCCCTGGCCAACCAGTCTTTCCTGCTGAGGGGGCAAGTCATCCGTAGCCCCACACACCAAGCAGCTCTGAGGTTCCAGAGCCTTCCACCACCTGCTGGACCGGGCACTTTCCACTTCCACTACCAAGGTAAGGCCTGAACCGCTGAGAGTGGACACAGCTCAGGAGGTGGTATTACACCCTGGGGGTGGGG
Source organism: Typhlomys cinereus (assembly GCA_023101885.1). Taxonomy (NCBI): domain Eukaryota; kingdom Metazoa; phylum Chordata; class Mammalia; order Rodentia; family Platacanthomyidae; genus Typhlomys; species Typhlomys cinereus. The sequence goes on from JALPQD010000883.1 coordinate 246,768, forward strand.
GGTCAGAAAGACAGTGACGATCCATAAGTCTATCCAGCCTGGCCTTCTTCACACACCTGGTACCTGCCCCATGCTTCATGCCCCATGGAGCAACTCAGAACCCCTCAGGAAAGGGGTGTGGCATGTGAAATGGTGATCATAGACTCCAGAAAGGAAATGGACCTATACCACCTGGATCTCTTCACTTCTTTGGACAAGTCATTTGATCTCTCTCTGACCTTCCTTCTTTCTCTCCTCTCCCCTTCCTGTCATTTTTAATTTTAATAAAGTAGATAATTTCTTTTTTCTTTTTTTAAATGTTATTTATTTGTTTGTTTGTTTATTTTGTGTGTGTATGTGTGTGTGTGTGTGTGAGTGTGTGAGTGTGTGTGTGCACTGTATGTCCCTGTGAAGAACCAAGGGTGACTTCAGGAATCATCCTGGATTACTTCTACCTCCTTTTTGCTTTGCTCTGAAATTTCCCAGGCTCCTCTCACCAGGGCTGGAAGTACAGGCCAATGTGTTTCCTCCTGGCGTTTTTTTGTTTTGTTTTTTATGTGGGACCTGGGATCCGAACTCAGGTCTTTCTGCTTGTGAGGCATCTCTATTTAACTAACCTCTGAGCCATCTCTCCAGCCCTAAAATAGATAACTTCATATTGCATAGAGAACCAAGTTCATCCATTTATTGTTGATAGAATTTTAGAAATCATTTCGGATGGACTGGAGAGATGTCTCAGGGGTTAAGATTCTGCCTCATAAGCAAAAAGAGCTGAGTTTGCATCCTGGATCCCACATAAAAACGCCAGGCAGAAATAGGCGGAAATGGCAGCATCCTGCACTTGCAGTCTTAGAAGACAGAGTCTGGGAAATCCCAGAGCAAAGCAAAAAGAAGGTAGAAGCAATCCAGGATGACTCCTGAAGTCTCCCTTAGGCTTCCACAGGCATACACAGTGCCCTCTGATACACACACACACACACACACATACACACACACACACACACACACACACACACACACACACACACAAATATTTTAAAAAGAAATAGTTTTGGGCTAGGGAGATGGCTCAGTGGGTAAAACCACTTGCTGTTGCAAGCATGAGGATAAAAGTTTGGGCCCCCGAATGCATTTTAAAAGCCGGATGGGTAGGGAGAACATCTATAAAGAAGAGATGGGAGGTGAAGAAAACAGACTCCCGAAGCTCCTGAGCTAGCAAGCCTGGCATACTTAGCAGGAGAGCAACATAAGAGACCTTGTCTCAAGGTGGAAGATAAGAATGCCTGAAGTCATTCCCTGATCTCCACACCAGCATCTCAGGACGTGTGTGTCACATTCTCAAGTGTGCACACACTCATACAGAAAAGGTTAGCATTTGGTTGGGAAAATTAATTCATTATAACATTTCCACAGATACAGAGTCTCCACCCCATTTTTGTGAATTTTGAGAAATTCACAAAAATACAGAAGAGCAAAAAAAAAAAGATATCCACATACCACAATTCAAAATTAGCCAACATTTTCACAGTTATTTTAAAAGAAACGTCCATTTATTTCATTTTATTATTCATTTGCGTAGTTACTTATTTTTGAGACAGAAACTCTCACTGTAGCTTGGGCTGTTCTGGAACTCCTGGTTCAGCCTCTCCGGAGTGCTTGTGTTACAGGTGTGAGCCACCAGCCTGGCTAGAAATAAATGTTTATATAAAAAGCTAAAGCCAATTCCCCAGCCCTCCTCCCACATCCCTTCCCTTCCCTTCTTCAACTCTTCATAGGCCACCACCATCCTTTTCCTGCAAACTTTTGACACCACAAAGTTGTTTGGGTTAAACAATGTATATGTTTGGTACCTAGCATGCTAAACAATGTATGTATCAGGTACCTAGTGTGCTCTATAGAGGAAACAGTATTGTAGGACTCAAAGGATGCGGGAGGAAAAGGGACTTGATGCTCCGCTGCTCTAGTGTCCTTTCTAGGCAACCCCCTCCCTGGGCTGGGAGTCAATTTGATCCCTTGCCAGGTTAACCTTAATTCAGAAAGGAAGTGCTAATAGGAAAATAATTGGTGGGAACAATCACGGCGTTGTCTTGCATTGTCACGGACCACTTCTGCAGCCCAGCAGGAGGGAAGGGCAGGTGGGTGGGCAGGCTTTGATGCTGGGGATGCTTGAACCCCGCCTTCTTCCTACGGAGCACTCACCCCATCAAAGCTTTACCACACAAACTGGGGGGGTGGGAGGGAAGCCACCCAGTGTAACAGCAGGGAGTCTGGAGGTGGTCGGCTGTTCTGCCAGGGCTTAGCACTGGCAAGAGCAGACCCAGGCTGGGGTGAGCGTCTGGGCGGCCCCTCCAGCCTCCCTAATGGCTCATCAATTCTCCCTGGCAGCTAGCGTGATTTCACGCCACGGTAACCTTTTCTCTTGCTGCAAATTCCTTTGCACAAAACCTCAGACCCCTCTCTGTGGGGCCAGACAAAAGTGGCAGAATGGCTGCAGGGCCAGAGGCCCAGCAAGGGGGAGCAGACCCCAAGGAGGGACCGGGAGAGCTGGCCCAGGTCTGCTCTTCTTTAATTCCCAGAAGTCCTCCCTCTTCTGCCCAGTTTTTTTTTTTTTTTTTGTCAATGATCAGCTCTTTCGTTAATGAGTGTAATTCCCCTTAATTATAGGCTGTAATTAGCCCTGATCCCAGAGATGGGAGCAGGAGGAGTGTGTGCTCACACGCATGTCTCGTGGGCTGGAGAAAGAGGGTGCCAGGAATGTGGGTGAGGGGCCTAGCACCCACACCTGTACCAAGTTCCAAGCGCCCGAGATCTCATGGAAGGATTAAGTCCTTACTCCCCTGGCCCAGTTCCAGGCAGGGTGGGAACAGAGTACCTGACACTCCCCTGCCTCCTCCATCCAGGCATTCCTGGCACTGGACTTGGCTCCAGAAACAGGCGCCAGTAAGAAAATAACTCAACAGATTGTGGTGGTGCAGGCTCCCTGGGAAACAGTTGGTTGTCATGGTAATAGGAGGAAGCTCATCTTGGGAAGTGACACTTACCCATTATAGAGTCTGGGGGCGCCTTCCAGTGCCAACTGCTTCCTGCCTTCATCTCATCCCAGCTTAGCTTCCCCTTCTGTGAGACAGGGGACTTCGCTTCCCTAGTTGTGGTTGAACTCTAGGGGAAGATGTAAACACAGGTGCTGAATCTGACACCTGCCTCATGGCTCCCAAGGTGTTAGTTGGCCACTTACCCGCCTCCATATTCTCCCCAGAGTCCTGACCTGTGGAGGGTGAGCTACACACTGAACAATCTCCAAGGACAGCCTTGTCACTCTCAGGCTTCTCTGACTCCTGAGACCAGGATGCTACTTTAATCAGGGTATGGTGGGAAGCAGGGGAGCTCTAGAGTCAGCAACTGAGGGTCCCACTTTATCACTTGACTTACAGTATGATGAGGGCACACAGGCTCTCTGAACCACTGTCTCTCTGAACCTCCACTTTCCTTATCTGAAAAATGGGTTAATAACCCTTACTTCACCTTCTTCTAAATATATGTTAGGTATCAAGAAAGATGCCTAAGGATCATACAGATTAACAGCTGGCTGGGTGTTAGGTGTACATTTAGTACCGGAACATGTAGCTGATTACTTGACCTCCACAACACTGGATAAACGTATGGTCAAACAAGGAAACTAAGGCACACAGAAGGAAAGTTGCCCAAGTTTATGTAAATAAGAAATACTATATTTAAATCTAGGGAGTCTGACCCCAGCGCCCACCTCTTACACATTGCTCCGGCCTACGTACCAATCAGAATGAGCCCCTTATTGGTCATTCTCTCAAAAACTCAGTGAGAGAGAGAGAGAGAGGAGCAGGAAACATCCTTCTGTTTTTCAGTTACAAGAATAAGATCTGGAAAAGGTTTTGAAACTAAACTGAATCACAGCTAACTCAAGCTTTAGGACTTTCATCTGCCCACAGGAAGCATCCTTTTGTTTTCACACAGAGGCATATCTAGGCCTTCTCTTTTTTCTCTTTGACCCTCTAAGCCTTTCTCCCCACTTCCTAGTTAGGATCTTTTTTTTTTTTGCTGCAACCCTGTCTTGGCCCCCGTGTTGGGATTTACTGGGCTATTTTTATAGGATTTGCTTCCACCCTGTGGTCATATGTGGTATGACAGTTCCAAAAGCTCCCCTATTTCCCAGAACTATTCTCACCCGGACTTCCGGGGAGGTGGGTGTGCCTTCTCACACTTGCCCCCACCCTGTCTTAAAAAGTCCTTTAGACTTTTCCGTACTTCTCAGTGAGTACTGGGAAAGTCTTTACTGTCTAATTTCAGTCTTCCTCAATTCTTCCTTGTTTCGTATAAGAAAAATTATAACATTTTTACATTGGGCTTCTCGCTATTTCATGTGGTATCTACAAGTTGTTCCACAAATTTTTTTTCTTTCAGTGCTAAGAATGAAATCAAGACACTCTATTACTGAACTACCTACTCGTTCTAGAAGATATATCATCAACTGGGTGCCAGAGGAAGGGCTAGAGCTTGTGGTTTGGGCTGGTTGTTTTTGTTTTGTTTTGCTTTGTTGTTAGTGTTTAGACAGAGATTTATTATGTAGACCAGGCTGGTCTTGAACTCAAGACCTCGTAGCCTCAGCTCCCAAGTGCTGAGATTACAGGAGCGTGCCATCACACTTAGCAAGCTTTTTGAACCTCACTTACAAGGAAACTTATACAAAAAGGTTGCCTAATGGGTCACAGGGCTTGGGCCGGACCCCAAGCCTCCAAGTCTCTAGTTCCCTGCTATTCTGCTTCATTGGCTCTCACTGACCTCTGAGAGGGAAGGTATGAGTTCTTTTGTGGAACTCTTCCTGCTTCCTCTGGCAGGTCGGGGCAGGTCGTGCTGGCCCGTCCTCTCCTCACTGCCACCTCTCTGTCATTTCAGCTTATCTCCTGAGCTGCCACTTTCCCCGACGTCCAGCCTATGGAGATGTGACCGTCACCAGCCTTCACCCAGGAGGCAGCGCCCGCTTCCACTGTGCCACTGGCTACCAGCTGAAGGGGGCTCGGCTCCTCACCTGTCTCAATGCCACCCAGCCTTTCTGGGATACCAAGGAGCCTGTCTGTGTTGGTGAGTGGTCTCCAGAGAAGGCTCCATGCCAGACAGAGAAATAAGATAGGGTACCATCTCTGCTCTCCATTTCTCTTACTTTCTGAGGAAATCAGGAAATGGTCACATACTTCAGTAGTACTACAGTTAGTTAGTTAGTTAGTTAGCTAGCTAGTTAGTTTGTTTTATGTGTGTGCATGTATGTATCAGAGAGCACTGTATATCCCTGTGGAGGGCCTGGGATGACTTCAGGAATAATCCTGGATTTCTTCTACCTCCTTTTTGCTTTGCTCTGGGATTTCCCAGACTCTGCTCACCAGGGGCCGGAAATGCAGGCCACCACCCATTCTGTCCAGTGCTTTTACATGGGACCTTGGATTTGAATTCAGAATCTGCTGCTTGTGAGGCAGAGTCTTAACCTCTGAGCCATTTCTCCTGCCCCCCTCCCACTACTTTTATTGAGTGCCTCCTATATGCTGGCACTGCCTGTCTACAAAGCTGAATGAAACAGGGACTCTGCCTGCAGGGTCCCATCAGTCCAGGAAAGGAGAAGAAAAGCACATAGATCACATAGAAACAAAAAGAACCAATGAAGAGACATGAAGTAGTCGAGCATGGTGATGAATACCGCTCCTAACATTCAGGAAGTTGAGGCATGAAGATTATGAGTTTGAAGCCAGCCTGAACTACTATGTCTCAAAAGAGATTAAAAAAAAAAAAAAAAAAAGACAGAGAGAAGGAGCAATATGAAGTGGCCAGGGGAAGAGGTGACCAGTCAGTTCCAGTTGATTTAGAGGTGGCTTTGTAGGGGAGGTGGTACTGAAAGTTTGTTGTTTTGATGGGCAGTGATATAGGGGAAAGAAGGAAAGGGCATGTAGGGCATAGACCATAGCCAGGTGGACAGGATGCTGATCAGGGATCCTAGGCCAAGGCACTAGATCAGGAAATGCTGAGGGAGGAGCTCAGAAGTGCCCCATAGAGAGCTGGCTAGTGGGTATCTGACGGCCAGAAGGGCCTGGCAAGAGGATTTGATGGACCAGAAGGATAATGATGCTGGGAATGGAGTAGAAAGAACTTCAGAGACACAGATGAGGGAGTCAGGGAAATCCAAAGGGTCCCCCAGTTATGATCCCTGGTGATTAGAATGTCTAGGATGACTGACAAGGTCCGGGGTGACTGACAACCCTGGAAGAAGCAAGATACAACGTGGGGTCTGTCCCATGAGAGGCAATTAACTCTCTTTACATTTTTAAAAATATGTTTACTTTCACTTATTTATGGAGAAAGAGAGAAAGAGAGAACGCAAGCCAAAGTGCAAGTGTAAGGTCAGAGAACAACTTTCCAAAGTCAGTTCTTTGCTTTTGCCATATGGACTCCAAGGATAGAAATCAAGTTACCAGCTCTGAGAGCACCTTTATCCGCTGAGCCATCTCACCAGCCCCAACTAGTGTTTCTGTCTTTTCTTTTTGTTTTTCTTTTGAAGAGAAGGAGCTTCAGCTTTTGAACTTTAGTCCCTTCTATGGTTTTCATGGTGCTGGTCACAGAGCTGTTGTCTGGCTCTCTAGTGGAGAGGATCTCTGTGTGTGTGTGTGTGTGTGTGTGTGTGTGTGTGTGTGTGTGTGTGTGTACAAGAAGGCATTGAGTTGCGTGTGCCTGTGGAGGCTCAGTGGTGACACTGGGAATCATCCCGGATTGCTCTTCTTCCTTATCGCTTTGCTCTGAAGTTTCCCAGGCTCCACCTTTCAGAACTGGAGTTACAGGCTTCTGCTGTATCCACCAGACATTTTTATGTCAGATTTAGAGATCCAAACTCTGGGTCCTGTTGTTTGCAAACTAAAGGCTTTAACCCCTGAACCATCTCCCCAGCCCGGGAGACCATGTTTTGACAAAAAGAAACTGTACACACTTATAATTACACACCTGTAATTCTAGCACGTGGGAGTTGTGGGCAGGACAATCAAGAGTTCAAGGTCATCTTCTATTCTGTAGTGAGTTTGAAGCCAACATGCATGAGACATTGAAAATAAATAAATAATGGTGAAAATAGAAAGTAATAAGGAAGGAAGGAAGGAAGGAAGGAAGGAAGGAAGGAAGGAAGGAAGGAAGGAAGGAAGGAAGGAAGAGAAGGAAGGAAGGAAGGAAGGAAGGAAGGAAGGAGGGAGGAAGGAAGGAAGGAAAGAGATTCTGGAGTCCAAGATGCCTGGAATTGCAAAGCCCTCTAGAGGGCTGAAAGACTGGCTTGCAGAACCTTGGCAGCAAAGGTGGCAGGAAGGCAAAGGTTGCTGCTGCAAAGCTAGGATGGGCATGAAGCTCTCTAGGTCGCCTGGAACGCATACCAGGATCAAGCCTAAGTTCATTGCCACCCACAGCTGCCTGCGGTGGAGTAATCCGCAATGCCACCACTGGCCGCATTGTATCTCCCGGCTTCCCCGGCAACTACAGCAACAACCTCACCTGCCACTGGCTGCTGGAGGCTCCTGAGAGTCAGCGGCTGCACCTGCACTTTGAGAAGGTCTCCCTGGCAGAGGATGATGACAGGTGAGGGGCTGTCCCAGCACACATTGGTAGTACTTTGGCCTTGGCGATGCTCTGTTGGAGGGATGTTGCTCATGCCTAGGGCCAACCAGCCTGGGTTACCAACCAGCCAAGGTTACCAACCAGCCTGGGTTACCAACCAGCCTCATAGCTGCTACTTTCCCGGCCCAGGCTCATCATCCGCAATGGGGATAATGTGGAGGCTCCACCTGTGTATGATTCCTACGAAGTGGAATACCTTCCAATTGAGGGCCTGCTCAGCTCCGGCAGACACTTTTTCGTGGAGCTCAGTACTGATAGCAGCGGGGCAGCTGCAGGCATGGCCCTGCGCTATGAGGGTGAGTCTGCTGGGGCCCAACGGGAAAGTAAGGCTCCTTCTCCCATATCCTCGTCCTTTCTGCTTCCATTCCTTCACTCTTTCCAGCATGGCACCAACTCCTTGCCCCATCCCTTTGGTCCAGCCTTCCTACCTCATTTTTGCAGAAGCCCTTTGCTTAGACCCTGTCTTCTGTCTCAAGGGAATATAGTCTCCATGTTTTAAAAAGCAAAATAGACCTCAACACTTGGGGAACAAGAAAGGCTACAAAAGATACTCTGAACCCACACATGCATGCATGTACCCATTAACTCATCCCCCCAAAAAAGTTATCGAGCCCCTTCTGTGTACTAAGTTCAAAATTAGGCGATGGGAATAACAATAGTGATCAAGATGGCCTCTCGACTGTAATGGGGATGGTTGTCTAGACTGTCCCTGTCTCCCTATCTCCTGTCATAAGACCAGGACATACATTTGCACTGAGGAGGAAAGATCCTGGGGAGGAAACTGGGAGGATGTCTACCTGCTGGGCCTACTCTAGTGGAGGCTGAGCTGCACTGGGCCCTGTGGTTCACAGCCTTCCGGCAGGGCCACTGCTATGAGCCCTTTGTCAAATATGGCAACTTCAGCAGCAGTGCACCCTCCTATCCTGTGGGTACAACCGTGGAGTTCAGCTGCGACCCTGGCTACACCCTGGAGCAGGGGTCCATCATCATTGAGTGCGTCGACCCCCATGACCCCCAGTGGAATGAAACAGAGCCAGCCTGCCGAGGTCAGCAGGCACCAGTGGGTGGGCCTGCCAGGGCAACAAGCAGGGTGGGTACCTAGGAGCCAGCCATAGAACCAAGGGTCATGGGGGGGGCTGTGACATGTGATTGAGACTTCTCCTTAAGAAGGAGACAAGGGCCCCCAGCAGTGGGCGGGCGTGCCTGTAGGCAAGTGGCAGCCCCTGGACACCACACTGCGGGGAACGCGGAGGGGACGCGCCTCCCCGGCCTCCCCTGCCTTGCAGCCGTGTGCAGCGGGGAGATCACAGACTCCGCAGGCGTGGTGCTCTCTCCAAACTGGCCGGAGCCTTATGGCCGAGGGCAAGATTGCATCTGGGGCGTCCACGTGGAGGAAGACAAGCGAGTCATGCTGGACATCCGAGTGTAAGTGTCCCAGTTCCTGAGACTGGGAACATGTCTTTTCCAGCCCATCTGCCCCCTTCCCTCAGTCTTCCCTACCCCCACGCTTCTCCACAGGCTGCGCATTGGCCCGGGGGATGTTCTGACCTTCTATGATGGGGATGACCTCACGGCCCGGGTGTTGGGCCAGTACTCGGGGCCCCGTAGCCACTTCAAACTCTTTACTTCCATGGCTGATGTCACCATCCAGTTCCAGTCGGACCCTGGGACCTCAGTGCTGGGCTACCAGCAGGGATTTGTTATTCACTTTTTTGGTAAGTTTGTCCCTGTCTTTCTCAGAATGTAGAACCCAAACTGTGGTAAGTCAAAGCGGCTAAGGACGGAAACTGCCAATAATAAAAATAAAGTAAAATAAAAGAGGCCAGGGCAAGATGAAGCTCCAATGTTCTTTTTGACAAAGGAAAACCGGACAGGTACCTAGTATCATTAGGAGTTGGGTTGCAGCAAGAGGGATTTGGGGAGGCAGCAGTTAAATCTTTGTTAAAGCTTTTGCTTTGAAAGCAAAATGATCTGAGTTCAGACCCCTAAATCCCATGAAAAATTACCAGATATGGCAGGGGCATATAATGCCAGCCTGGAAGGTGGGGCCTGGGAATCCCCAGAGCAAAGCAACAAGGTAGAAGAGCAATCCAGGATGATTCCCAATGTTACCCTTGACTTCCACAGGCGCACACACACTGAAGTGCCCTCTTTTAAAAAATATTTATTTTGAGAGGAAAAGAAAGAGAGAGAGAACATGACACGGCATATGGGCAGAGCTTGGAGGACAACTTTCAGAAGTCATTTCTCTCCTTCTACCATGTGGACTTCCAGGGATCAAACTCAGGTCATCAGATTTTGAGCAGGTTCCTTACCTGTTGAGCTATCTTACTGGGCCCTCTTGTACATGTGCCTACACATACATATGCCTATATGCAACACACACATACACACAAAAAAAATCACTAAAAAAAAAAAAATAGGGAACCATGGAAAGATGTTGACTTCTTTCTTTCTGACAATCCTGAAAAAATGAGTCTCCCTAACTACCTTCCCATTTCTCAGACCTGGAGAAGAGGCCAAGGTGAATCTGGAAGTAGAGCCACAGATGATAATCCTGGTGCTCCAAGACACAGTGATGTCAAGGATAGGCAAGGGGCTACAGGGGAGAAAAAGTGGATTGAGGGAGGAATGACTGATTGAGTCTGCCCAAGCCAATCTGCAGGAGCCAGAGGGGAGGGGGTGGTTTAACACAGTCATTCTGGTATTCTGGTACTAGCTGAGAGATTGCATCTTGCGCCTCTGTGCCTCCAGAGGTACCCCGAAATGATACATGTCCAGAGCTGCCTGAGATCCCCAATGGCTGGAAGAACCCATCACAGCCTGAGCTGGTGCATGGCACAGTGGTCACCTACCAGTGCTACCCTGGTTACCAGGTAGTGGGATCCAGTGTTCTCATGTGCCAGTGGGACCTAAGTTGGAGTGAGGATCTGCCCTCATGCCAAAGGGGTGAGTGTACCCGTCCCTTTATCCTCTCCAAGCCTGTCCTCTGGGTTGTGAAAGGGACATCCTCATCCACCCTTTCAATTGGAAAGCTTTGATTTCTGTATCTGTGAAATGGACATTATTCTTTCCCATAGAGCTCCCAGGTAAGTACTGCAAATATTTCCTATCTGACCAATGGCTCATCTGTCCTTGCTCACCCTAACACATGGGGAGGGGACAAATGACTGTTGACCCTAGTGAATGGAAAGGGATACAACAGCAGAATGGTATATATATATATATATATATATATATATATATATATATATATATATATATATATAAAAGGCCAGGTACAGTAACACATGCCTGAAATTTCAGCATTCAGGAAGCTGAGGCAGATGAATCACGAGTTTGGGGACTCCCATGTCTATGAATGAGACCTTGCCTCTAAAGAAAGGTCTTAGGTTCCATTTCTAGCACTGAAAGAAAAAAAAAGAGAAAGACAGGAAAAATATATATAGAGAGAGAAACACAAGAGATTATAGCCATAGAGCATGACTTGGCATTCCCTATGTAGCCAAGGATGATCTTAAGCTTATGATCATTCTGCCTCTACCCCATGGATGCTGGAATTACATCTACCTCCTGAATGTTTGATTTGCAGACACTCACAACCGTCCTTCTTTGTATATGGTGCTGGGGATTGAACCCAGCATTTCATACACCCTAGACAAACACTTAACCAGCTGAGACATAGCCCCAGATCCTCCATCATTCCCTTCCTCCCATTCTCTCCATCCAGTGACATCCTGCCATGACCCAGGGGATGTGGAGCACAGCCGACGCCTTGTATCAAGCCCCAAGTTTCCTGTGGGAGCGACTGTGCAGTATATCTGCGACCAGGGTTTTGTGCTGACTGGCAGCGCCATCCTCACCTGTCACGACCGCCAAGCTGGCAGCCCCAAGTGGAGTGACAGAGCCCCCAAATGTCTTTGTAGGTGTTGTGTGGGTAGGAGGGGAGCCTACGGCAGGAGAGGGAGCTGGCACCCTCACCGGGTTCTGTACTTTGCAGTGGAACAGTTCAAGCCATGTCACAGTCTCAGCGCCCCTGAAAATGGTGCCCGCACCCCTGAGAAGCGGCTACACCCAGCAGGAGCCACCATGCACTTCTCCTGTGCCCCTGGCTATGTACTTAAGGGCCAGGCCAGCATCAAGTGTGTGCCTGGGCACCCTTCACATTGGAGTGACCCCCCGCCCACCTGTAGAGCTGGTGAGTTTCCTCCCTCCCTGCTCCCCCATCTACTCTCTGGCCCATAGAGCTACTTAATAATAATAATAATTAATAATAATAATAATAATAATAATAATAATAAAGCCTCATACTGAGAACCAGAAGTGCCTACCCCCTTTCTGTGACTCTAGGCCTGCCTAGCCTTTGCCACATCCTTGCCATGGCATGCCACTCTCTCCTTGAACAAATTCTCCCCATGACTGGTTCACTCCTGTGTTCCTTGCATTGGTGGCTTGACCCATCAGGCTCACCCTCTGCCCTTGGCATTCCCCTCTTGTTCCAGCCTCTCTGGATGGGTTCTACAACGGCCGTAGTCTGGATGGTGAGTTCCCATGCTTGAGGGGCCAGAGAGGTGGTCCCCTGCACCTGGTTCTCACTGCTCCCAGGCCATGGGTTCCCACAGACAGAAGGCAAAGAAAGAGTAGTTTGGGTCTAGCAAGGCAAAAAGTCATTTCCCTCCCCCACCAGCTGGAGGGAGCTGGTGTCTGAGTATCCTTGAAAAGGGAGGGGAGGCGGGCGCCAAGAGTCAGGGGACAGGGACCTCCGCTCCAATCTCTCTCTCTCTGCTTTCAGTTGCCAAGGCACCCACTGCCTCCAACACCCTAGATGCTGCTCACATGGCAGCTGCCATCTTCCTGCCACTTGTGGCCATGGTGCTGCTGGTGGGAGGTGTATATCTTTACTTCTCCAGGTGAGTCTGTCTTTTCCTGTTCTGTGTACCTGACTCATTCCTGTCCTGCAGCCCTGACTCACAGGGTTCTCTCTACCCCACAGACTCCAGGGGAAAAGTTCTCTGCAGCTGCCCCGAACACGTCCTCGACCTTATAACCGCATCACCGTGGAGTCAGCATTTGACAATCCTACTTACGAAACTGGAGTAAGTACCCATGCTGGCCTAGATACCTCTCTAAGACTCAGTCCTTTGCTTTTTCGGGTGGGTAGCCTTGAGGATCCTGCCAAGCCCTCTCACTTTCTCCTTTTCCTTGGGAAGGTGGAGTATGGCCCGGCAAATCTTATACAAGTTTCCAACTCCCAGCAGTCTCTTTCCTTTGCAGGAGACGAGAGAATATGAAGTCTCCATCTAGGTGGAGGCAGCCTAGGGACGCTATGTGGCTCTGCATCACTGCCTAGCGGCAGGGCTCCTGGCTCCCTGCTGTCCCTCCACCTCTTGTACATACCACCTGGGAAGAGACACCACCAGTCCCTCAAGAAGCCGTGCCCTTCCCTGCCTGCAATGCCCACCATGGCCTATTTTTATTGGCATCACTGTCCACTTAGGGCCCTTCTTGGAGCCTAAGTGTGTGTGTGGGGGGGGTAGCTGACTCGGGTAGAACACAGCTGGAGTACACCACCAACAGCCAGCATTCTCCTGACATCTCCCAAGCTCTTGCTTTCCTTCCTGGAAGTTGCAGGTAGAGCAGAGACACTTTTTCCCACGTGGCCCTGGTCCATCGCTGGCATGTGGAGCCTCCAGTGGGGCTGTCATGGCTGCAGAGGGAGCAGCACCAGGGTGCTCCTCATTGGGATATCACCAGTAGCTAAAGCTGCTGGCATGCATGCCAACAGCAGCCCCTCAGGGAGGTTCCTAGTTCTCTAAAGCCCCAGAATTGGACAGGTCTGCCTTCTGCCCTGTCCTGGTGGAAGTGATCACTTTAAGGGGTCCTAAAGGGTTTAGGGATGACTCTACCCCAAAACTCAGGTTAAGCTGCACTGGATACTCATCCTCCATACCAAAACAAGACAACCCACTGCTCCCCAGCAGCCCTATAACCTGAGGAGAAAAGTGACCTTCCTTGATGTTTATTTGGCAGCATCCCCTTTCCCTCCAGTCCCTCATCCATGCCACTTGCCAGGCTCCCCCTGCCACCGCTGTGCTATAGCATGCAGGGAATGAGCAGGTATATTCTGGAGAGGAGAAGAAGTCCAAGGACCCAGGAATTTGGCAGTGCAACAGGGACCAGAAAGTCCCAGAAAGAAGTCCAGTTCTTATTGAAGGCCACTTTGTACATATCATGTATTATAAAGGGGTCTGGGCTTCAGGTCTGAGCAATCTTTTATTTCTGTTGTTTCCTTATTAAAATGGTGTTTTTTTTGAAAAAAATCAAGCAGTGACCAGGTGGATGGTTCTTTCTTGAAAGGATAAATACTAAGTACATAAATGGGATGTGGGCTTTTGGATCAAAAGTCCTGCTGGACCCACCAGTCACTTATCCCTCAGATTTATGAAATCAAAACTAAAAACAAACTAGTTGCATGCAATTAAATAGGTACCACTGTTCCAAGAAAAAATCAGTATGATAGATGGCCTCAGTGGTCAATGCTACAGGTATTTGGAAGCCTAGGAACCTAAGGCTTATCAACCCCAATGCCTCATTTCCTCCTCTTTACCAGGCCAAGAACTGCAGACTGGCACTTTCCCAAACCCCTTCCAATGCCACTGGACTGCTGACAAGACCCAAAGTCTAATGCGTTTGCTCCTTCCACTTTCCAAGCAGGCAGGCTTGGGAAATTGGAATCAGAACCAGAGACTAGACCGTTAGACATAAGGTTTAGTTTGGTTTTGACTCAGAAAACATCCAGATTGTCAGCAGTAGGGACAATACAGTTCAGGTGCTCCTGATTCAGGCAAAAACCCTGCTCAAGGCTTCTTTAATGAGACAGCTAAGCTAAGATAGATTAGGTTGTCCCTTTTCTATGGCCTCCAGAGCTTTCTGAGATGAAATTATCAGCTTAAGATTGGTCTCTAGTATGAAGAGTCCATATGTAGGGTAGGTATGCCATGTGTGGCTGCTCTCTATAGTAAGGTCAAGAGGCAGGAAATAGGAAGTTACAAGAACTCGGAAGGTTTGGACCACAATGACACCCACCCCTTGGCTCTCTGTAGCACAAGTCAGAGACAGTGAAGGTACCGGTAGATGCACAGTGCAGTTCCTAGATTGAGCACAAGAGGTCGCTTCTAAAGGCATCTGCATCGCTCCTGCTGTGTCCCCGAGTCCCCTTGACTGCCCTGAGCTGGAGCTCTCCAAGGTGGCACCAAATTCTGCTCTCGCTGGGTTGAATTCATCTTCTAAACTCCAGAAGGAAGGTGTGTGGAATGATTAGTCTCTCTGGCACTTGTCAATAGAGACAAGTATTTCCCTCATAGTCTACTGTCTACTACTGTTTTCAGCTGCAACTGATATGCTGACCAAAATAAAGCCTTGCTCATTGGGTATGTGCCATTGGTTTACTTCTCTACCCAGTAATATTTTTAGGCTGACACAACAGCATAACTGTGCTCTGAGCAGTAGGAAGAAAGCCAATGATAGAGGGTACATGAGGTTTCAATATGAGACATGAAGAACAGCACTAAGAGGGATGAAGTTTAGTTCTTTCCATTCCAGAAGTCAAGTTCAGCCTTCTGCCCCTCAGAAAGTCATATTTCTACCTCATAGCTACTAAAGTCTATTGTTGGCTAAAGTTGACAGAAGGCAGAGAGCAGCCAACTTACATGACATTCCACTCTACCACAATCTTATTCTTTCCACGTGCCAACAGAGAGGTGGAAAATTCTCTCTCTCTCTCTCTCACTCTCTCAAACTAAGACTTTTAAAAGGAACCTAAGACTTCACGCAGTTATTAACACTATTTTTAACTTACTTTTTTTGTCTGTCTCAAAAAAAAGCAGCAGCAACAATATTTTAGAGATAGTTAACATGGTTTAGAAGACAGTCTAGACTGTGAATTAAGAAATTTGTTTTATTCTTAGGTTTCCTATGAAGTCCCTGTATGATCCAAGCAAGTCACCACTTCCCTCTATGTACCCGAAGATGAAGGAATTAGATCAGATAGTCTCTAAGCCCTTTCCAATTTTACTTCTCTGAGAATGCTATGTGCTGTAATATCAAAAGCGGGCAGGTCACAACTACATGTCAAAATATGCAAATTGAACGCCCAATCAAGCTCAGCCACCCAGTTCGCTTTTCAATTGCTTTATTCACATTCAGACAGAGGAATCTGGATATCTGACAGGGATTCTGACAAAGACAAGGGGGAGGGGTGCGCACCTCAAAGGAAATATGAATCTCCACCCAGAATGTGAAGCGAGGGGCTCAAACTACAAATCCCAGTATGCAATACGACCGCTGTCTACTGTATCCTTTCCCGGCAGGCATATCACTCCCCTAGTCCATCCGAGGGTACAGTGCAGCCGCCTGCACAAGGAACTACAACTCCCACAACTCATCACGGCCATCGCGATTCTACCTCCCAGAATGCAATGCGTTCTCGTTAGTTCTTTGAACTTTTTACGCGTTGCAAATTGGGAGTTGCAGTCTGCAGGTAGCTGGGCGTAGTCAAGATTACAGTTTTGGCTTCCTGTTGGAAAGTAGTTCTCAGGGACAGTGGTCAAGGGAGGGTGGTAACGGAACAGCTGGAACTCTCGTTGGTGCTACCTGGACGCAAGGCAGGAATGCTCGGCATCAGAAACGGGAGGAAAGTCGAAACAGCACCCACCCAATCCGTAACCCAAAGCGTCGTTTTTGTCGCAATGGCTTTTTTCTCTTTACTAATATGGCGGCCTGGTCCAGCCACACCTGACGCTGGAACCAAACAGTCCACTCCAACATCCCTATGAGTACTGCTGCTGCCGAGAGCCTACCAGCTCCATTCAACATCACACCTTGCTCCTCCCTGCTCGCGCCTGAGGACTCCAAGGGCATGGTAGCCCGCGTCCCACTACCAAAATGGCGAAAGGAGCAGCTTTCTTGTGCAGGCCTACAGGTGACAATACGCCTGCGCGGGAGGTGACCGTGTTGTTACGGGACGGGAGGGAAGCAACCCCAACACGCTTGCGCGGGAACAGAGGCCTTTCGGTTTACACACAAACACCAATCGGTGAAGCGTCCCTGAGCTGCTGCGTCTGCGCCGTGACCCCCGTGAGCTTTCCCAGGCGCCTGCGCGCGGCCCCGGACCCCCGCCCTTCCAGCGCAGTACGCTGGCGCAGAGCAGAAAGGCGGGGCTTCTGGGCTCCAGACGAATGCCAGCGCGGCTGCGCGCTGGGGGGTAGCCCATCACCGCGGCTGCGCGGGAGTCCGGCCGCCGGCTGTCACTGCGGTTGCGCGCGGCGAGCGGCGATCCCGGGGCGCCTGCGCGGGTGGCTTTGCGGGCGCTCGCGGTAAGTTTGCGCCAAGTGCGCGGCAGCCGGGACGCAGACGGCGGCGGCGGCGAGAGGCGGAGCCCGGGGACCACCCCCCCATTACCCTCCCCCCCCCCCGGTCACCTCACGTACCACAACCTCACCTAACCTCTAACCCCCCCTCCGATCCCCCCAACCCCGGGATGGCAGCGCCCGCCAGCCTCCCCGGCCGGACCGGCGGTCACCAGCACCGGCTTTAGCGTGTGGGACTAGGCCCCGTAGAGGCCTGACCCCGGGAGCCGGGACCCTCGGTGCAGCCAGCCGCCGGGCCAGGGCTGAGGGGCTGCTCCCCCCTCACGGCCCGTGGGGAGGACGCTGCCGTCCCAGGGACTGGGGGACGGGGGGTGGGGGGGAGCCAGGGCGAGGAAGTCGGATCCTGTGTTGGAAAGAGAGAAGGGGAGTCGGGGTCAGGAGAACCCCCTCCCCCCGTTTCCCCCCTCCCCCTGGGGCTGGGGGGGCCGGAGCAGAGAGCGCCCAGCCCGGGAGGTGGATGAATGTGGGAGAAAATGGAGACCAAGACGATCGTGTACGACTTGGACACGTCGGGGGGGCTGATGGAGGTAAGAGTGGGCTTCAGCCTCTTTCCCCAGTGCTGGGAGGGAACCTACGCCCGCCCTCCACCCCACAAAGCCGGCCCTAAGCTCGCAGCGCCTGAGGGCCGGGAGCGGGGGGGTTCTTCCTTACCTAACCTCTCCCCCATCTTTGCAATTTGGGGGACTGAGCTTAGCCTCGGAGGACGTATGCTGCAGTTTCGCCTGTCCACCGCCCTCGATTCGCCTTCCCAAAGCTTCAGCCCACTCCATCTCCTTGCACCGGCGGGCCTCCCCACCCCCTTCGTGTCGGCCCCTTTGTGCTTCCCCCCGCATGTCCGGGTACCGAGCTTCGGGCCTCTCCCGAGCCGGGCTTTGGAGTCCCCCACTGTCCATACAAGGAAGTGGCGAGAAGGGAACCGCGCACCCTCTCCCCATCCCCCTACCCTGATCCTCCCCATTTGGAAGAAGCTTTTCTTCTTCTTGTGCTGCAGGAACGCGGTTAGGGTGGGCTTTCACTGGTTCCGGGAGCCGAGGGGTTCTTGGAAGTAGCCTGGATGGGAGGAAGAAGGACAAAAGGGGGGAGGTGGGTGGGTGACGGAGAAGCCACCCCGGGGGGACGGCAGGTCGCCCGGGAGCTCCGAGTGTGCACACACGCCGTTTGTATGTGTGTGCAGCAAATCCAAGCTCTGCTGGCTCCCCCCAAGACGGACGAGACCGAGAAGCGGAGTCGGAAGCCCGAGAAGGAGCCCCGGAGAAGCGGCAGGGCCACCAACCACGACAGCTGCGATAGCTGCAAGGAAGGGGGAGATCTCCTGTGCTGCGACCACTGCCCGGCCGCCTTCCACCTTCAGTGCTGGTAAGGGCTGGAGACCCCCCAGGAGCCCTCTGGCCGACCCTCCTCGGCACATTCCTTCACCCGGCCTGCAGAAATAACGGGCGCTTGCGGCCGCTATCTGACTCGCAGCTGCCGGGGCGAGCTCTTCTGTGCCCCCTGGTATCTGTTGGGATCCCGCCGTTTTGCAGGGAGGAGCGTCGGAGCATCCCGACTCTAAGAAAGGGTTCGGGAGGAGTGAGGCAGCCCCCTCTGAAATTGGAAGTCGATGGGGAGCCAGGACCCCGCGGGTCGAATACGGCCGGCTGTGGAGGGGGAGGAAGGGGAGGAGCTCCAGCCCAGTGTCGCTTGGTGGCCGCGCGCCCGCCGCCCTCGGGGCTCCTGCCTGGCGGGGCTCTCCTTGGGGTGGGTGCGCGGAGCCCTCGCGTCCGCTGCCCTCATCCAGACCCCGGCGAGCGAGTGCTGCCGCCGTGCAGGAAACCGTGAAGGGTGTCTCTCGAGCCCGCCTCTTTGCCTTTTCTGTTTACAATATGGCGACCTGCCTTTAAATTATATTTTTATTCTCAGCGCCATTTTGGCTGCATATATGATTTGCAAACGTCTTCGGGAGAACGGTACGGGTAGTCCCCGAGCCCCCTCTGCAGAACCTCCTCGAGGGCCGAAGCTGCGATCTCATCGCTTTGGTCCCTTTCTCTGCGGCTTGCCCCCTGTTGCCTCTCAGAGCCGCCTCCCTCCTCCCTCGTCCCCTCCCTGCTCTGCTGCCTCTTAGGAAATCGGGCCGGGTTAGACAATTAAAATTGCCCTTGGGCGCCGATTTCTCTTCTCCGCTCTGGATCGTAGAGTCGTTTGCCGCGAAATTCTTTGCTGGCGGGGGTAGGGTTGTGTGCGGCAGCTCCGGAAAGGTAATTTTAAGGCACTGAGAACTGGAAAACTGCGCTCCCTCCCCCCAACTGAATGGGAGGGGGGGTGAAGAGAGAGGGAGGGACCTGGGCTGACCGCCTGCTGCGTGATCCTCTCCAGCAGCTAGCTCTGCACAGAACAATCCTACATAGAAGAGTTTAAACTGTTTTCCACTGAGAAAAATCACCTCTGCCGGCATCTGCACAGCCAACCCAGATAAGCTGCTTGTCTTGGTTCTTGCATTGTTCAGCAACAGTTGACCGAAGCTGGCCTTTGCTAGGAGAGAATTCCTGGTGGATGGAGAAGGGCTATTGTGTTTGTTCCCATCCGGATTCCTCCCACCACCTCCCATCTGCTTTTTGATGTTTCCCCCTTTCTTTTTAGCTCACCTTTTTAAAGAAAAATCCTTAAAATCTATTCATAGTTCCATTCATTTTCTATCTCTCAGTTGGTGGAATAATGCCTCCTGTATGTGTACTAATTGCAGGTTTTATTAGACAGATGACTGATACTGGGCAAATTAAGACTGTGGTCAGAAGTTATGTGGGACGCTCCCATTACCAATTCCAAGACACTTTTGCCCAGAAGGGCACCCAATTTTAGCTTGTAATGTTATAGGAAGGAAAATTATTATCCTGGAGGAAGCTTTGCTACTGGCCTTTAAATTTTTATTGTGAAGTGAGTAATACCAGCAGTAAGGGCTTGTGGGGTTTTTTTTTGTTTGTTTTTTTCTTTTATTTCTTCTGAGGTATAATCCATCCAAAGAAAATGTCTGATGGTTCCCTTTTCTGTTCTTTTATGGGGAAGAAGGGGAAGAATGGGTTTAAGGCAAGAATTCACACTGTAGCCCAACTTGGCCCTGACTCAATAGTGATCCTCCTCGCTTAGCCTCCCAAGTGTTGAGATTATAGGTATGTGCTACCATGCCTGTTCTCCTTTGTTGTTCCTAAGCACAGGAGAGATTTATACTTGCATCTGTTGTGTTGCTTGTTGCGCTTATTGGATACATGTGCCAGGGCTGCATTTTAGGTTTCTTTTTCTTTCTCTCTAATTTTTTTTTTTTTTTTTTTTTTTTTTTTTTGGAGACAGGGTCTTGCAGTGTAACCCTGGCCATCTTGACCTTATACTCCTTACATAGCTCAGGTTGGCATCCAACTTGTGATAGTCCTCCTGCCTCAAGCTCTTGAATGATGGAGTTTCAACTGTGTACCACCACACCCGATTAAATTTCTTGATTTTAAAGCATTTTAGTGCAAACCTGATGACCTGAGTTTGATCCGATCTGAGTTCCACTGGTGAAAGAAAGGAACCCCAATTTCTAAAAGTTGTCCTTCACATGTGGCACTGTAGCATATTTCTCATAAATGAAATATAAAGTATGAGCAAATATTTTATTACCTCTAGGAGAAAGTGGGAGTTAGCCAAGATTGGCAATTCCTTGTTCAATGAGCATCTGATAAACTCTTTTTAATCCCATGTTGTTTAATAATGTTGAAATCCTCTGGATCTTTTAATGCAAATCTAAGTCTGGTCAAGTTTTAATAGTAATAATTTCTGCTTTAGCTAGAAGGATAAAGAGAGATTTCAGTTGTTGATGAGGCTCAGGCTTGCCCAGACTACATTTCATTGAATACTTTTTTTTCCTTTCTTTCTGAGACCATGAATGGGAACTGGTGATCAGAAATTTGAGAATGGTAGTAAAGGAGGTAGGTTTTGTTTTCATACTTCAGTTCTCCTTTTGAAGGTGCCGGTACTGAATGTACAATTGACTTATCTGAGTTATTATCTAAATCATAAAACATTGTAGGTATTGGTGAAAGGGCAGGAAGTCACTTTTAGATAGGAATTATTTCATTCAGTAATTGAAGCTTTTCTTACTGTCTCCTAACTCACTTGCCGTCAGCAAAATTGAAATACTTTATTAACCTACTCAAACAAAGTTGTGAGGTCAAGCAGTTAATGTCTCAGAAGATCTTGATATCCTGAGTGTGTTATCAGTAATTTGTCCTTTATTGCTTACTTGTACTGTATAGTGTGAAATATGACTGTATTTTTTCTAACATCCTTTTTGAACTGTTAAGACTAAATTATTTAGGTAAGCATAGTAATGATAATGTCCCTTATATACCGAATGTATGATTGAGATTGGAATTTTATAAATGCTGTAGGTGATACTTCTAGTGCTACCATGTTTTCTTCATTCAGACCTTTGTGAGACAATCAGGATGGCAGCATGTAGTTGCTCATGTAATCCTAGTACTCCAGAAGTTGAGCCTGGAGTATTTAGATCTCCAAAACCAACCTTGACCACATAGAAAGATCTTATCTAAAAAAAAAAATTTTTTTTTTTTTTTTCAGGAAAACAAGTTGTTTCTCTGATCATACTGTCCCTTGCCAGTCTGCTTTACAGTAACCTAGATATAGTAAAATGTTGTACAAGTGGCTCATTTTGGGAGGAGTGGGATTAGAGATTAAATCTAACTATGGCCTAATATATCTTCCTGCCTCAGTCTCTTCAATAGTCATAATTATACAGCTGTGCCATTAGATCCAGTCAGAATGATTCCTAGGCAGATCAAGTATCTCTTCAGTTTAGTATTAGAGAGACATTGACACAGAATTTTTTAAAGATAAAACTCTGGAGGAAATAGCTAGTCAAGTCTTATTTTTGTCCATCTTCTCTCAAGGGCCAATGCACTAACTACTAGGAGAATCATCTCTTTCCAAGATTGCTTTGTTTAGGTTTTCTGTTATGATCCTCAGGGTTAGGGAATGAATTGTCCTATGTTCGGTATTATAAACTCACTAAATCTTAAAATCGAGGTGCTTTAAGAGATTTATTATTCAGAATGGTAACAGGACTTACTAAGCCTGTCCTTGGAGAATTAGAAAGATAAGTTTTTCAAGTATTCTCTGGTGAACTTGACCATTGTCAGAATAGTCATGTATACAGTCTCCTAAAATTCTGACCTTCATGGACTGATCCTTAAAAAATGTTAAAGCTGGTGGAGCTTTAGTTGTTAATGATCCATCCTTCCGTTTGAGATGAGAAAGGTGGTGTTACTGATAAAGTGACTACCATAAGGATATCAATAATGAGTTTGGCTAGAAACTGGCTGGGTTTCTCTCAAGTCTTTTCATGGCATTTTGCTCCAAACAAACAGGGACCAAAATGCTCTGATTGAAATACCCAGTAGATCTCAGCATGGGCCCTTCCCGTCAGACAGATTTCTGTAGCATTTGCCTCCGCATGTTATATTTGGAATTGTTGGCCGGCTTTCCTCTCTCTGGTGTTGGCAGCAAGATCCAAGATGAGGTTTTCGAAGAATGAGAGTAAAAGGTCTCTGTGCATAGGCAAAACTAAGCTCAGCTTGGTGTTTTGCATATTTAATTTTTAGTGAGTCATAATAAAAGTTTCACACATAGTATGGAATCTAGAATGACTTTTCTGCCTTCAAATCCACTTTAAGCTTTTTTTTTTTAATTTTTTTTATTATTCAATTCGTGTGTGTGTGTGTGTGTGTGTGTGTGTATGTGTGTGTGTGTGTGTGTGGCATGCGTGTAGAAGCACAGTGAATCCGGGAACCACCATGGACCGCCTCCACCTCCTTGTTTACTCTGCCCCGCAAATCCCCTTTAAACTTTTAAGGAGGTTTTTTATTATTATTTTGTTATTCTTAGCTTTTTAGACTAACAGGCAAACAATGATTCAAAGTGCATTTATTTTAACACTGTCTTGTGAGTCTTTTTTTTTTTTTTTTCCTGACTTAAGTGCCTAAAGATCCTGAGGAACTGGAGATGATAGTGTCTTGGATTCCCAGGAGCTAAAATGATTCCACAATAAACTAACTTGACTTTATGTTTATTTATTTGCTTTCCCTTTACTATGATGCACAGACTCTAAGTGTGTAGTATTGTTGTCATGGTTTGAATGTGTGTTGTCCCACACAGGCTCATATGTCTGCATACTTAGCTGCTGTTAATGTTTGAGATGAGGTGGAGTCTTATTGGACGAAAGGGTAGGCCTTGAGATTTTGGTAGTCTCTCTCACCTTGCTTCTGCTGTTGTTATAGCTCTCACTAGAATGATTCTTTAAGTTCTGTCTTTAAGATGCAAAGGCTTTTCCAGCCCAAAATTCTCCATATCCCACCCCACCTCCCAAAAAAAAACAGTTCTAAAGGCACATTAGCCACATTACATCAATGACCGTACTTCTTGAATTCAAGTTCTCTCAGTTTCATAGCAACATTACATTTTCTGGTACAAGTCTTAAAGTCTTAGTCTTAAAGCAGCAGAAAGTAATTGCAACAACTATTTTCAAATAGTCCATTCAAAAGTGAAGAGTTTGACCTGTGAGAGAGCTCAGTCAGTGGTAAGTCACCTACTTGCAAATCGAGTGATCTGAGTCTGATCCTTGGAAATCCACGTGGTAGAAGGAGAGAAATGACTTACTGTCAGTCATTTCTACCTGTGTGCCATGACATGCATATGTATGCTTGCGCCCTCTCTCTCTCTCTCTCTCTCATATATATATATATTTTTTTAATTTTTTAGTTTATTACTTTATTTTTCATGTGCGAATATATATCAGAGGGCACTCGTGTGTCCCTGTTGGGGAACCAAGGATGACTTCAGGAATCATCCTGGATTGCTTCTACCTTCTTTTTGTTTCACTCTGGGATTTCCCAGTCTCTGCTCACCAGGGCTGGAAGTGCAGGCTGCTGCCTTTCCTCCTGGAAGTTTTTATGTGGGACCTGAGATCTGAACTCAGGACTTTATGCTTGCGACACAACAGTCTTAACCCCTGATAAATCTCTTCAGCTTTATATAGTTTTTAAAAAGTGAAGAGTCAGGCTAGAGAGATGGCTTAGCGGTTAAGTTTAAATTAAAAAAAAAAAAAAGCAAAGAATCCAACCATGTTCTACTCTAGCTCAGGTTTAAATGAGTGCTTCCTAAGTTAATAGATGGCTTAACTGTTAATTCTCATGAGATGAATACTTGGTATAAAGATAATTATAACCATTGTTTTAAAATATTAGAATAAGGCAGAGGCAGGAGGATCACACCACAAAATTTGAGAGTAACTTGGTGTTACATAGTGAGTTCCAGGATGGCCAGGGGTATAGAGTGAGATTCTACCTCAAAAAAATATATATATATACATATATATATATAAATAAATGAGTGAAGTACTATAATCCCAGTTACTCTACAGTGACACGAGAGGATCACTTGAGTCCAGGAGTTCAAAACCAGCATGAGCAAGATGATGAACCCTTGACTCAGAAGTAGAGCCTGCTTACAAACCTGGTGACCTGAGTTCAATCTTCAGAATCTCAAGAGAAAGAGAAAACAAATTTCTATTGGTTGTCCTCTGACCTCCGCTCTGTGTGTGTGTGTGTGTGTGTGTTCTCACTCCCTTTTTCCTTTTTTTTTAACTTTATTTTGTGCATATGTGCATTGTGTCCCTGTAGAAGCCCAAGGGTGACTTCAGGAATCATCCTGGATTGCTTCTACCCCCTTTTTGCTTCATTCTGGGATTTTCCAGGCTCTGCCCAGAAGTGCAGGCCAATGCCTTTTCTGCTTTTTTTTTTTTTTTTTTAATGGTGTTTTTATGTGGGTCCTGGGATCCAAACTCAGGACCTTCTGCTTCCTAGGCAGAGTCTTAACCCCTGAACCATCCTCCAGCCCTCTTTCTGTCTCTTATAAATAAGTAAATTTTGGTATTGTGGTTAAGAAAGGAAATACCAGAAATATTAAAAGAAGGCAAAGATAAATACTTCTGAAAAGTAGTATGGTTTGTTGTTTTTGTGGTATTGGGGATCTGTCCAAGGCCTTCACATGCTAACAGAGCACTTTTTGTCACTGAACTACTACATACGTTCTCATCTCACATGGTGGATTTCTCTCTCTCTCCATGATCATACTGTGTAGTCTCTTGTAGCGAGGAATTCAAGAGTCTCCTGCATCAACTTGCCTAGTACTGGAATTGCATTATAGGTATATGAGACCATGCCTAGCTAAGTGGCAGGTTTTATGTAATATAAAGCAAATGCTTAGTGGTACTGTTAGGGAAAATTTTTCATTTGGAGCCTGTCCTGAAACTAATTACCATGTTTAATAAAAGGTAGGCTGTAGTTACATCATCAATCTCCTGTTGTTCCTTAAGGGTCTCAAAGTACTATACAAATGAGCTCCCTTAATGTAGTAGGATGAATTTTGACCTTTGTAAATGACTTGTATGTTTTATGCAGACAATAATGTACAAAAGATCTGCCTTAATTTGAACCTAGAGGTAAGGTTCTAATTGGTCTGCTGTAAATTCTTGGTATTATGCCTCCATCAAAGAATTATCCAATAAACTGTCTAATTAAAATCCAAAGGGAATTCAAGTAATCACTATTGCTGGGTAATACCTAGCACAGAGAAAGTGGGCAAGAGAATTACCTCTTGGAGTTCAGCCTGTGAAAGAGAGTGTTCAAACCCAATTTCATTGTAATGCGTTGAATGAAAAAATCGTTGGGTCTTGTAAACTTCTGAGTAACAATACAAGCAATATGTAAGGTTCAGTGAAGATTTTCAGGGTCATCCATTTTATGGCTCAACAATATTCTGTTGTACATATATGCTAGTTTTGTTTACCCACATATCAACTGGTGGATATTAGTTTTTTCTGCTTTTTTTCTATTGTAAACGAGGAAACTGAGCATTTGAGTGTAAGTTTTGTGTGTGTGTGTGTGTGTGTGTGTGTGTACACCTAGAGAAGAAGTTGCTGGGTTATATGATAACTCTCATAATTAACCATTGAGAGAAATTGCTAGGCTATTTTTCAAAGTGGCTGTATCATTTTACTTTTCCTATTAGCATCATATGAGATTGCTAATTTCTCCATATCCTTGACAACACTTAATATTATCTGTTTAAAACCTCCCTAGGATAAGGAAGTGTGATGTAGTATATGGTTTTAATGTGTTTTCATATATATTCTTACTATTTAATTTTTTTTTGAGAAACTTGTCTATTCAGATTTTTTTTATCCACTTAATTAAAAAAAATATTTATGGGAGAGAGAGCATGCATACAAGTGGAGGTCAGAAGACAAGAAGTAGGTTCTCTCCTAACATGGGCTTTTTGACATTAAACTCAAGTGGCCATATTTGTGAGCAAACACCCAAACTCATTGAGTTATCTCTCTGGCCTCTGTTTTCATTTTTTTAAACACCCATTTATTAAAATTTATGTTTGTTTGTTTACGAAAGAGGAAGAAGACACTCATGTATGCCATGGTGCAGGAATGTGGAGGTCAGAGGACAACTTTAGGAAGTCATTTCTCTCTCTCCACCATAAGGGTTTCTGGGGAGCAAACCCAAGGAGCCAGGTTTACCCCCTGAGCTATCTCAATGGCCCTTTTGTTGTTGTTGTTTAATCAGCATCCCCTCCCCTGGAATGCTAGGGATCTCATCAAGGACCTGGAGCCTGCTAGGCAAGTGCTCTTTCATGAGCTACATCCCAATTGTTTTTTGTTTTTATTGTTTGTCTTTTAATTGAATTGTAAGAGATCTGGATACAAATCACTTTTCAGATGTGTGATTTTCAAATATTCTTTCATTTTATTGAATGCCTGTGACTTCTCCTGGCTTTGTTTTTTAATCTTATCTAGAAAAAAAATGTTAAATTAAATACAGTTTCATGTCTCTGCATGTATTATTCATGATTAAAGGGTTTCTTTTGTAAGATTCACTCAGAATGGTACATCTCAGTGAAGAAAATTTTACAATATTGATGAGTTGTTACTTCAACATTTCTGAGTGAGTCTTCTAGTAAAGAAGTCTACGGCTGGAAATCATCCTGGAGGAATTATTTGAAAAAAAAACAAATAGAACTGAAGATGTTTACCTAGTATCAGTGAATTTCTCTGTTCAATTCTGAGTGTGGCATAAACTGGACATGGTGATAACATGACTATAATTTCAGCACTCAGGACAGGGAAGTAGGAAGATCAGGAAGCATCCAAAGCTATCCTGGATGTACTCTGTGCCCAAAAAATAAATAAAATGATAATAATAATAATAAGAAGAAACAAGGCTGGGAGATGGCCCAAGGGTTAAAACTTTGCTTCAAAAGCAAAAGGGTCTGAGTTCAAATCCCACATAAAAATGCCAGGAGGAAATGGTAACAGCCTGTATGTAATTCTGGCCCTGGAAGGCAGAGCCTGAGAAATCCCAGGGCAAAGCTATAAGGAGGTAGAGCAGCAATCCAGGATGATTCCTGGTGTCACCTTGGGCCTCCACAGGCGCGTGTGCGTGCACACACACACAAACTTAAAAAAAGAAAGAAAAAGGAAAGAAGGGCTGGAGAGATGGCTTAAGGGTTAAGACTCTGTCTCGCAAGCAGAAGGTCCTGAGTTCAGATTCCAAGTCCCACATAAAAATGCCAAGTGGAGGGGGCTGGAGAGGTGGCTCAAGGGTTAAGCTTCTGCCTTGCAGGCAGATGGTCCTGAGTTCGGATCCTAAACCCCATGTATAGACGCCAGGAGGAAGCGGGGGCAGCCTGTGTTTCTGGTCCTGGTAGGGCGGAGCCTGTGAATCCACGGGCAGAATAAACAAGGAGGAGGTGGAGGCGTCCATGGTGGTTCCCGAATTCGCCCATGGTTCTACACACACACACACACACACATGCACTCGCCCATGCGCGCACACACACACGTACAATTGAATAAATAAACAAAAAAAATTTTTAAAAAACTGCCAAGTGGAAATGGTGGCAGCCCGTACTTTGGCCCTGGTGGGCAGAGCCTGGGAAATCCCAGAGCGAAGCAAGGAGGTAGAAGTAATCCAGGATGATTCCCAAAATCACCTCTGTCCTCCACAGGGACGTACAGTGCCCTCTGATACACACATACACACACACACTAAATGGGAGGGAGGGAGGGAGGGAGGGAGGGAAGGAGGGAGGGAAGGAAGGAAGGAAAAAGAAAAAAAAGAAAGAAACAGCAACCAAGAAAGACAGAAACAGCAACCCAGAATTCACCACCTGCTTTTAGACAGGATATTTAACCAACACTGAGTAACCAAAATGGAAAGTTGTGTGTGAGTACCTCTACTTTGAGTTTCCTATTTTAAGAAGAATTTAATTGCTTGGTTTGATTGATAATCCCTTGAAGGTAGAAATAACTTTTGTCCAATAACAACATCAAAAGTCATTTGTTCACTGAAACATGCTCACCTTTTTATAGGTATCTTTATGTAAATTTGAACAAATAAGTTGGTGGAGATGCCTGTAATCATCACTGGGGGGCGGGGGAGGGCAGCAGAAGCAAGAGGATTAGGAGATCCGGCAAGCTTTGGGCTTCTTGAGATCCTGTTTTAAGAGAAATGATAGGTGGTGCAACTGTTCTCTTAAAAATGATGAAACAATGAAAAATAGACAAAGCTGAATATTGTATATTTTCAATCATAGGTAAAAGTGTTTCAATCCACAGTTGAACCTTCTTGTCTTACCTCCAGCATATGCCCAGTTCCTCAAGTGTGTTGTTAAATTAGACACCCATAGAAGATGTTTCTTTGGCTTTTGATGCCCCTTTATTATGTTGTGCAGAACAGGCTTTTTGATCAAATGTCAGTTTTCAAAAGTTGGTTCTCTTCTACCATGTGGGGTTCTAGGGATCAATTTCAAGTTACCAAGTTCAGCCTACTGAGCCATTTTGCTAACTCTAGCACAGTTTTCTTAAAATTAGTGTTCTTGGGCAGGGATTAAGACTCTGAGATCCTGCCTCAAAAACAGAAAGTCCTGAGTTCAGATTCCAAGTCCCAAGTAAAAACGCCAGGTGGAAACAATTGCAGCCTGCACTTTCAGCTCTAGTGGGCGGAGCCTGGGAAATCCCAGAGAAAAGCAAGGTGGTGGTGAAAGCAATCTAGGATGATTCCCAACCAAAGTTGCCCTTGGTCCTCCACAGAGACACATGTGCCCTTTGATACACATACACATACTAAATGAATGAAGTTTAGACTTCTTTAAAAAAAAAAAAAAAAAGTAGTGTTCTTATTTTAAGGTGCTATAATGTTAAGTTACCAATCAAAAGGACCCTCTCCCCCCTTGCAAAAAGTTCTGTTTTTCCCTTCTTCACTGGGCGCCTCTGATTTAGAGGTCCTAGGGAATAGAACATGACCAGCTGGATTACCATTCAACGGGTGACACCTATAAGAGTATCCCTACATAATGCTAGCCTTCCAAGAGACACAGAACAGGACTGCAGTTGTCCCTTTGCCAGTTTCCTGAAAGAGGAAGACAAGACCTGGACCATATTTCAGAAAGGCACTTTGGTGCTGTAGACTTGTCCAGGACACATGCGCAGGTCTCTTAGTGATTACTTTTCCCATGACTTGAAAGCAGTTAAAAATGAAAAGATGACTTGCTTTTGCCTGCTGTTTCCAGATATCAAAATCTTCAGCTGTTAAGACTTAAGGTTATTGGTAAATCTGGCTTATAGCCAGTGAGAGCCAAGACAAGGTTTTAACACATTTACTGGGGAGGAAAAGCTGTTGAGAGGGAGAAATCATTGGTTTTTAATATTAGCAGAAAAGAACTTCACTACACACAGAGTAGTTGTTGAATTCACAATAAGCAAATTCCAAGCATATCTGGCTACCTGGTGAAATTTCCTAATTAAAACCTGATCCATTCTTTCAGAGATGTTCTTTCCCTTTTGCTGTTATACCAAATGTTCACTAAAGTTCATTAAACTACTTGGAAGCAGTGGCTTTTTCTGTTCTTACTCTTGCATAATTATAAATAAGAAGCATGCAAAGATAAATGCTGGCCAGGAAACAGATAATAATCTGGTTTCTTCTGTGGAGATGGTATCTTTATTAATGAAAAATATAGTCATTCCTTTCCCCTAACACCTGCTTTTCTATGTGTTAGTTACTTTGGTGTTAAATCTTTGTCCTTCTCCTATTTTCTGACAAATTATACAGGATTTCTCCAGGAAATGATTTTGGCAAGACAAAAGATGTGTCGGGTGGCCATGGGTTGGGGAGAAACTCAATGCCAGAACCTAGCACTAGTCTTTCCCTGATCTGGGTTGTGTGTGAGGGTCTTTTTGAAATCAGCATGAATGACAAAGGAGAATTCCATGAACTTGATTTTAACTACAGGCCAAAGATAGCACTTCATTTCCAGGCCAGGCAGAGAAACCTTTCAGATTTACTAGCAAATGAGGTTCTACATGGACCCCTGTTCATGGCAACATCAGCACACTTAAGGAGTTTTTACTCGGTTATGACCCATGGAAGGATGCAGAGTGTTATTTTTCTCTTGCCTCTATTGTGCAGCCAATGAACTGTGGCCGAACTGTGAGTTGGATGAGGCTGTCCATTGTGAAAGCAGGCAATATGGACCTCTCTTGCTTTTCTTTTCATCACCCGTGGGCTTCTATGATAAGCTAGGAACCTTTTAATTTCCATGGTCACTGAACTACCAACTAAGAGTTCCGCTCATTCTTGGTTTCAGCAATAGTTTCAGGAACAATATAGGAAACTATATAACAATAGGAAACTATAGTGACCAGTTGGGGCAGTGCAGGCCAGCAGCATATGCTGAGGAGGCAAAGACAGAAGTATCTCAAATCCAGACCATCATGGTCTACACCTTGAGGCTGGAAAGATGACTTAATTTGCAAGATCCTTACCACCAACTCAAGCACAAGGGCCTGATTGCCCACATTTGGGGGGGAAAAAAATGGCATAACATCTGACCTCCACACATGAACATGTATGCATACATAGGATAAATATAAATTAATTTTTAAAAAAATCAAACTTTATGATGGACCTTTTCAATAGAAAGTTATCAATTGTTGATTAGTACAAAAAGTATATATTCCAGTAACTTCTCCAAATGTGTCTTTGAATAGGTTGACTGTATTTAGTTTTCCTTCATTTTACTTGCCATTTTTGGAAAGAATACATGTTAAATGAAGGGAAAATTCAGGCACCAATTTTGGTTTTTTGACCCAGTATTGTTTTGCTCTGTCATTTGTATTTAATTTGTTCTTCCTTTGTGATCCTTATAATTTTGCCTGGCATAACTGTTCTACTTAGCAAATCATCAGACTAAAAGAATCCCTACATCTGAGATACCAATTTTTGTTGGCTGTGGTGTTTTGGAGTTGAGGTAAGCTGTAAAGAAAACTGTCTGCAGTTTTTGTTATTGTAAATAACTCCTGTCTAAGGCCTATCTGTTTGCTGTATTGCTTAAAAGGCTTTTCTCAAATATTATTATTGCCAGGTACATGTGCAGACCTTTAGGGTGATCATTCTTTTGTTAGGGACCATCTGTCAGAAAATTGGGCCAAAGAGAAAAGTTATGACTTTCTGAAAAGTATGTTCAACTCCTAAGTAGGTCACTGGGGGTATAGCTAGAAGACTTCAGAAGCCCAACTCAGCACTTAACTGTGGCATCAAACCACCCTATCTCAGCTTGACTGTGTGCCCAGCAGATCACTTTAGTCCTGAAGGGTGGGGAACTTTAAGGTTTATGAGCAGAATTGGCGGATAGGAAGTGCAGGTGCGAAGGGGAGAGGGAATGAGCCCTATGCTATTAGAATCAAATCATATTCTTCCTTCCTCAGGGGATGGGAGATGAAGCAGAAGCTTTCTTCAGTCCCAAGTGGAACATTTCTAGAAACTTTAACTAGAAAATTTAACTAGATTAAATTGAATTTTAAATAAAGGCACCATTAGTACTGATGTGCATGGTGGCTCTTGCCAATCATTACTGCACTAAAGAGACTGGAGCAAAAGGATCACAAGTTTGAGGTCAGCTTAGTCTACATAGTGAGACCTTGTCTCAAAAACAAAACAGGAAGACATTGTTAAAGTTTTTAGTTTTCTAAGCCTTTATAAAAGAATCTTAGAGTTATTATCTGTAAACCGGCCTAGATTTCTGAGTTGTGTCTGCAGAAAAAATATGATCTGACTATTGCCTTTCCTTGGTGATTCACTAAGCCACGTAAGATGATTTATTCCTAGCACTCAAGAGACTGAAGTAGGAGGATTACCACAAATCACACTAGAGTGAGCGAGATCTTTCTTTAAAAATAAAACAGCCAGTAAAAGTGCTTGTTGTACAAGCCTGACAACCTGATTTCGGTCCCCAAACTCATATAAAAAGCCAGATGCACCAGCGTAACTGTAATCTCAGTACTTTTATGGCAAGATGGGAGGCAGGGACAGGAGCGTCTGCTAGAATCTTGTAGAACAGCTAGCCTGGAGTATTGGAATATACACTTTGCAGCAGAAGAAGCAAAAGACCCTGTCTCAACAAGGTGGAAGGCTAGAACCAACTTCCAAAATTGTCCTAGGGCCACATATGCATCAAGGCACACACATGTGCTTTACTCCCATTTGAAAAATAGTAAATTCAAAGCAAAATGAATTTTGGTAATACAACAGTGCTTAGTTTTCTGTGCCTGTGAGACTTTTCTGGAATACACCTTCAATTAGCCTGCCAATGAAATGTTCTCCAGGAATATTAGAAAATGACTAGATAGAATGTTGATTCTTTTCCAAAATAACCTATTTTGGAAAGTATTAGCATCTATCAGTAAGTGAATGAGTAAAGTCCTTTTTAAAAATGCTTTGCAACCAGCCCAATCTATTGCAAAGAAGCAAGAATTACAAGAACAGCCACACTGGGCCAGTAATAGAATAGATTCTGTGGCATGGTGCCCAGCTTGTAGAAAAGGTAGCAGAGGCAAACACCTGGTATAATTATTAATACTCTACCCTCCCTCCCTTCCTTTCCTGAATTAACTTGTAATACTTGTCCTTTGCTGGGAGGATGCCACAAGACAGCTCTGCATAGAAGGCAATAAAACTTGGGGGCACAGTCAGCTACTTTGAAAAGATTGTATGCCTGAGGAAGTGACGCAGCTTATTAGCTAAGTTTCTCAATGGGGTATTTGTAGTGCCTTGGCACTTGATTGGTTTCTTGTTAACACTGACTGTCACTGAGGCTTTGCATTAAAAAACATGCAGTTCTTGTGCTTTTTATGTGCTTTGTGGCATTAGTTGTATTTGAGAGTGTAAGTGGTTAGGATTGAGTAAAGGATCAAGGTTCAGGCATCTTTCTGCTTTCATCTCTCAGTATTCATTTTGACCATTTGCCTTTGAAAAGAGACTATTTTTTTAAATTATTTATTTGGTGTGTGTGTGTGTGTGTGTGTGTGTGTGTGTGTGTGTGTGTGTCAGAGGACACTGTGTGTTCCTGTGGGGCCAGGGGTGACTTCAGGAATCATCCTAGTTGCTTCTACTCCTTTTTGCTTTGCTCTGGGATTTCTCGGACCCCACCTTCCAGAGCCAGAGATATAGGCCACCACCATTTCCACCTGGCATTTTTACGTGGGATTGGAACTCAGGTCATTCTGCTTGTGAGACAGAATCTTAACCTCTGAGACATTTCTCCAGCCCTAGAATTTTTTTAAATTAAGTTTTGCCCAGCACTTCTTACAGCTTTTCCAAGACATACCTGGTTTCAGTTTATAAGATTTATTCTCTAAAGGGCTTATAAAGTTCTTTTATAGCTCAAAGTGGCTGCTGGGAAGGCTTAAGGCATAATCGTGGTCATATAAGCAATCACCTTACTTCCCATTTTGGCTAGTGCCAGTTTCTGAGCTAGCGAGGGTAGCTAAGAGAGTAGGCCTGTTCTAGGTGTGTATTGTCCTTTCTGAAGAACATAATTGCAGGGCTTTCATCTGGTAATAGCCCTGAGATAGATAGATAAGACCCTCCCATGGGCTATGAAAAAAAAATCAAAACTATTTAGTGCTATTGTTTGCTTTTCCTTGGTGAACACCTCTTACTTCACCAATGTAAAATCAGCAGCCATACAGATATTGGTGGAAACAATGTTACTTTATTTTGACTGAAATTGCCATAAATGACTTAGGGAGCTTCAGTCTGGGAAATCAATGCATACTGACAGGGACCCTACCAACTCATGTGACTGACCTCTTTTACAAGGGAGAGACTTGTATATTGCATATAGATACAATGTTTGTATAGTTTGTTAACTATTTGTATTAAATCGGATATTTATCAGTTCATAAAGAGAAAATAGAATGTGTTCTTTCTTTTTTTTTTTTTTCAAAAGAAAAAAAAATAGTGTTTTATTAACTACCACACTGTTATAATACACTTTAAACGTACAATAAGGTAGCTTTTAAATTTGAGGTGGTCTTAAAGATAACAAATGAACAGAATTCCAACTTTTTGAAATAGGTGAACTGCTGCAGTTATAGGTATACATTTAAGAAAATTGTATAGCTCTTACAAGACCAGCAATGTAACTTCATTTTGTACATTTTTAATTGAAAATATAAACAATAATTAAAAAAAGAAAATACAGCATAATAAAAAAACATACATTTCTCAATTAAATGTACTGGATACATATAAATTTTAAGGGAAGAAGCAAAAAAAGAAAAATAGTTGATATTTAGTGCAGACTGACTACCTAGAAAAAAAACTTTAAAAAATATCATAAAAGCTCTAGTTTCGGGCTGGAGAGGTGGCTCAGGGGTTAAGCCTCCGCCTTGCAGGCGGAAGGTCCCGAGTTCGGATCCCAGATCCCACGTATAGACGCCAGACGGAAGCGGGGGCGGCCTGCGCTTCTGGTCCTGGTAGGGCGGAGCCTGTGAATCCCGGGGCAGAAGGAGGTGGAGGCGTCCATGGTGGTTCGCGAATTCGTCCGTGGTTCTACACACACATACACACACACACAGACACGCGCGCGCACATACACACAGTTGAATTAATAATAATAATAAAAAAAAAATTAAAAAAAAAAAAAAAGCTCTAGTTTCTATGACTAATATCCATATGGTTGGAATATTGTCACTATGGAAGTGATTTTGTTATGTTTGCATATGTTATACTTTACTTGGTAATTTACATGATGGCTTTTAAGGCCCTGGCAGACAAGGTTTTTGGAAACAAGATTGGATTAAAAACAAAACAAAACAAACAAACAAAAAAAAACCCAGAAGAATCACTGCTAAGATGCAATACACCTTATTATTATTTTTTTTTGGTCCTCCAAAATTCAGGAAAAGGGATAATTCACTATAACTTTTTTTAACCACCTGAATGCTTCAACCTATGCATTTTCTTTCTTAATTTTTTAAAAATTTTATTCATTTATTGTGTGTGTATGTGCATACACCTGCATCAGAAGGCACTGTGTGCTCCTTGGAGGACCAAGTGTGACTTCTGGAATCACCCTGGTTTGCTTTTACCTCCTTTTTGTTTCACTCTGGGATTCCCCAGGCTCCAACCACCACAGCTGGAAGTGGAAGCCGCTGTCTGGCATTTTTTAAGTGGGACCTAGAATCTGAACTCAAGACCTTCTGCTTGCGAGGCAGTCTTAACCGCTGAGCCATCTCTCCAGCCCCTTTCTTTCTTTCTTTCTTTCTTTCTTTCTTTCTTTCTTTCTTTCTTTCTTTCTTTCTTTCTTTCTTTCTTTCTTTCTTTCTTTCTTTCTTTTTTAAAAAAATTTTTTAAATTATTTATTCAATTGTGTGTGTATGCGTGTGTGTGTGTGCATAGAACCACTGACGAATTCGGGAACCATCATGGATCGCCTCCACCTCCTCCTTGTTTACTCTGTCCTGGGATTCACAGGCTCCGCCCTACCAGGACCAGAAACGCAGGCCGCCCCACTCCGCTGCCCGGCGTCTGTACGTGGGGTCTAGAATCCTAACTCAAGACCTTCGGCCTGCAAGGCAGAAGCTTAACCCCTGAGCCACCTCTCCATCCCCTCCAGCCCCTTTCTTAATTAAATGTTTTTATCCATTGTTTCTTTCAAGCTGCTATTGACTCTAGCTTTATAATCAATGTCACTTAGATGGATGGACACTTGCAAGCCACATACCAGTAATTTCACATATTAAAAAAAACAAACAAACTTAGAGCTCAATACCATTTTTAATTGTATGCTGTAACACAAAAAAAGATCTCTGAAGTAAAATGCAGTCTTTCTGCCTTATCATCTCCTTCCACCTTCCCTTCCTCCCTTTGTTCTCTTGTTCCCCTCACTCCCTCCCTTCCAGCTCCATATTGAAAACTGTGCTGAATAGATAATTAACACAATGCTGTTGAGCAACAGGTCCCACTGGTGGTGACTAAATCTAAAGTAAATGTTAATGTTGTTCAGGTTCATGTGTATTAACAGGGAGATGAGTGTAGTTTAGAAGCAGATCAACCACAGTGGAATAGGACTTGAAATAGATTCTCTTAATTAGAGAGTCAAGAACTATGACAACTACCAACATCTACTTGCAGTGGTGAGCTACAGCTTCATTAGTGAATGCTAGAGATATTTTAAATTAAAACTGGATTTCATCTGACTGTGGACTTTATCACAGAGAGGTCTGTCATACAATTATTTCAGGGATCTGGTGGGGAATATTTGTGTTTTTCTTTGTGTGACTCCGGAAATTAACTGATCTAGACATTCTCATCAGTAATAGAGATAAGTCATTTGTACTTTTTTATGGGACTCTAGCTATGTTGGAGTTATACTTCAGAGATTAGCTTTAAAAAGTTTAGTTTTGAAAAACTAATATTTAATTATTTTTCTCATTGATTGGTATATAGATATTACATTAACAGTTAACCAGATTTCTTTTTATCTGCTGAACCATTTTTCTGGCTCCTGAAAAGCATGTTTTTTTCATTGCATATGCAGTCTCTAAAGATTCAGAGTTTTTATTATGAGTTATCTTATAGCTGAGAGACTGTTTTAAAGATAGTGGTTAAAATAAATAG
Organism: Typhlomys cinereus; assembly: GCA_023101885.1. Taxonomy (NCBI): domain Eukaryota; kingdom Metazoa; phylum Chordata; class Mammalia; order Rodentia; family Platacanthomyidae; genus Typhlomys; species Typhlomys cinereus. Next base: position 283,906 of record JALPQD010000883.1, read on the forward strand.
TGAGCTGGAAAACAATGACCAGCCTCTTTCTGGCCAAGAATAGCAGTCATAGCCTTTTAACAGATGATCTGTAAGAAATGAATCAAGGCGGTGAAGATCCTCTACAGGAGCTACATCTTCACCTGCACTTTCTTATCTGTCTGTGGAGAGAGTCCCTGTTTCACAGCACTGCGGATCATATTCTGTGTGTGTGTGTGTGTGTGTGTGTGTGCGCGCGCGTTCATTCAAATCTATGCATTCATGTGAATGCCATAGATCAGCCTCAGGTGTCATACAGCAGTCAACTTTCTTTTCTGAAACAGTCTCATTGGCTCACTCAGACTAGCTCACCAATGAGCCTCAGAAATCTGCCTGTCTCCTCCTTCCACCTTGCCAGCAAACATTGCAAATATGTGTCACCACACCCTGCTTTTTATGTCAGTACTGGGAATTGAATAGATTCTCTTGCTTGTACAGAAAGTTCTTTATTGACTGAGCTATGTCCCCAACCCCACTTTACATATTCTTTTGAAGGAGAAAATAAGGTAGCAGGACTGGCAAAATGGCTTAATGGGTAAAGGTGCTTATGTGCAAACCTTGCCACCTGAGTTCATCCCTGGAGCCCCCATGGTAGAAGGAAAAAACTAACATCCAGAAGTTGCCCTCTGACTTCATGTGCATGTGTACATCTGCCAACCTCCCTCCCCCCCAATAAATAAAGTAGAGCTTTTTACAAAGAAAATAAGTAGGGGCTGGAGAGGTGGCTCAGGGGTTAAGCCTCCGCTTTGCAGGCGGAAGGTCCTGAGTTCAGATCCCAGATCCCGCGCTTCTGCTCCTGGTAGGGCGGAGCCTGTGAATCCCTGGTCAGAAGGAGGTGGAGGCGTCCATGGTGGTTCATGAATTCGTCCGTGGTTCTACATATACACAGACACACACATACACACAGACACACGCGCGCTCACATTCACATGCACATGCACACAGTTGAATAAATAATAATAATGATAAAAAATTTAAAAAAAGTAAGTAGAGCTCTATGGAGCAAGAAGACTTTCAGGTGTCATTCCTTGCCTCTCCACTTTGCTTGAGACTAGCTCTCTTCACCACTACTATATCAGCTAGTAGGCCCTTGAGCTGCTAGAAATCCTCAAGTCTCCTGAAGACACGTAGGGATTACAAGTGCTTGTGCCATTGCATCTAGCATTTGATGTGGGATCTGAACTCTAGTCATTATACTTGTATGGCAAGTGCTTTATCAGCTGAGCCACTGTCCCAGCCCAAGACACCTAAGGAAGCAGCAAGCCTTTACAAGCACTGTTGTCTGTCTGTTTATTAGATAAAGACTTGCTACTATCCCAGGCTGATCCTTGAACTCTTTGGGAATCATCCTGGATTGGTTTTACCTTTTTGCTTTGCTGTGGAATTTCCCAGGTTCCACCCACCAGAGCTGGAAATGAAGGCCACAGACACTCCTTTCCATTTGACATTTTTTACTTGGGGTCTGGGATCTGAATCAGGACCTTCTGCTTGCAAAAGAGTCTTAACTTCTGAGCCATCTCTCCAGCCTCACTGGCCTCGTTCTTAAATGCTTGTTATTTGTCTAGGAGACAACACTCAGACTTCTTGTCTACTGCTTAAATTTACAGCCCCTAACCCATGCTTGAGAACATATCTAGCAAGAAGAGCCTGTGACCATCTAGTAATCTAAAATTCTAAGAAATTTGCTCTTATACTTGATATCTATAATTGTGATCTTTAAAAAAAACAAAAAACAAGGAGGGCTGGCAAGATGGCTCAACTCCTAAAACTTCTTGCCAGCAAATCTGACTACCCAAGTTCAGTATCTGTAATCCACATAACAGAAAGAGAAAACCAACTCTTAAAAGTCAGCCCCTGGGCTGGGGAAATAGTTCAGAGGTAAAAGCCTTTGCCTCACAAGCAAAGGAACCTGAGTTCAGATCCCTAGATCCAAGTAAAAATGCCGAACAGATTTAGCAGTGGCCTGTAATCCCTAGAAGACAGAGTCTGAGGAATCCCAAAGCAAAGCAAAAAGGAGATAGAACAGACCAGGATGATTCCTGATGTTGTCCCTTCGGCTCCCATAGGTGTGCGTGGACACGTACACATGCGTGAATGCAAAAAGAAGTTGTTATCTGACTTCCACACACAGATGCCTACACAAAAACACAACAGGTAACTAACTGTGTAAAAAAAAAATCATTAACAGCAAGAAGCCACTTGTCTTGCATGCAGGATGCCCCTGGTTTCAATATCTAGAATTGAAGAAAAAGAAAAAAATGGGCATGATGAAGTTCAGGTTTGCAAGTATTTACTTTAACTTCCATGTGTTCTTACTGTTTTTGTGACTTAGAAAACATAAGTGATTTCATGTGCGAATTAGCCACCCAAACAAGTCCCTGCTCAATTTTATACAATGACTTCTGACCTGGAGATGTGCTCATGTTTTTTTTTTTTTTTTTGTCTGTGCTTTTGTTTTTCCCTGTTCTTTAAAGCTTTGAAACTCTGGTACATGCCAGGCCTTGTGCACTGTGGAGGTACAAAGATAAATGAGGTACAGAGAATAGAGTTCAGGTGCACAATATCTCACAGCTGATATGTGCTGTAAGAAAACCAGAGGTGGCTCAACGTGGAAACTCTTTATGTGCCTGCCTGCATGCAAACCTGGCAATCTGAATTTGATAGAACTCATACAGTGGAAGAAGAGAATTGTCTTCTAACATGTCTTCTGACCTTTGCACCAAAGCTCATAAACACTTGCATGTATGGTCTCTCTTCTTCCCCTCCCCCCAATAAAACATTAGAAACCAGGGCTATCAGAGAAAGCTTTCTGGAGATAATCCTGATCTGAGAGAACTCCTCAAAAGATAAGAAATTCCCTGGATAAATAGATGGGGTAAAGCCAAAGTGGTTTTAGCTTGTGGCACTAGAATAAGTAGAAACACAGAGTAGAGGGGCTGGAGAGATGGCTCAGAAGTTATAACTTTGCCTTTCAAGCAGAAGGTCCTGATTTCAAATTCCAGATCTGATGTAAAAAACATCAAGTGGAAATGGTAGCAACCTGCACTTCAGGTTCTGGAAGGTAGAGGCTGGGAAATTCCGGCTGATTCCTAAAGTCACTCTTAGTCCTCCACGGAGACACATAGTAAGTACCCTCTGATACACATAAACACACATGGGCGCGTACATGCACGTACACATGCATGCATGAATGAATGACAAATAAAATGTTAACAGTATAGGTAGAAAAACAGTCAGCAGTCTGGAACTGAAGAGAGAAGCAAGGTCCTGTTCAAAGAGGTTTTACAAATACTGAAGAGCTTGAAATTTATCTTCTAATGGGCTTCACAGATGGCTCAACAGGTAAGATGCCTGGTATTTAGGGATCTATGTACAGAAATTATATCGTTCTTAATTTTTTAAATTCTTTTTGTCTTTTTCATAGCCTTAATTTTATTCTGCTGTTTTGCAGATTTTTCAGTAAAATAACTCACTTACTATAATTTTACTTAATGACTTTTAAAATGTAATGTCCTTTTTATTATAATTTTATATACATATTTCATATATAGCATTTTATTTATTTTTTTCATATATAGCATTTTAGCTGGTATTTTTTTGTGTGCATGAGGGTGAACGTGCATATTATATACTTGTATATAAAGCCCAGGTTGATGATGAATGTCTTTGTCAATTGAACTTTATCATTTTTATTATTAAATTTGTTTTTTGATATTTTCATACGTACATATGAAACATTCTGATTACTCTTGCTCTTCACCCTCACTTGTATCTGTTCCAGTGGATGTCTCACTGAATCTGGTAGTCATCAATTTGACTAGACTGGCTAGCTAGCATGTCCCAGCCCTGGGATTACAGGCATGTGCTGCCACACCAGGCTTTGATTTGCTCGGGATCAAGCTCAGCTTCTCATGCTTATCTATCCCTTTTCCAGTCCCTTTGACTTGCTTCTCTCCCAACTTCGTGTCTAGGAGAGTTTTGTTTGTTTGTTTTTAATTTATACATGAATGTAATGAATTTATGCCATTTTTACCCCTTTTTACCTGATCCCACTACCCCTCTTTTTCTCAATATAAACCACCTTCCCAGCCAGTCTCCCTCTTGCTTCCATGTCTTTTTGCATGTATGTATGGCCCTCTTATTTTCATCTAGGTTACCTGTTGACAGGTGCCTGAGCACTTGCTGGAGCATGGGTGATATATCAGTGGTTATACCGCTGAGGAAATACTACTCTTTCTCCCATCCAGAATCGATGGGCCAAATCTTGTGTGGGTGAGTTCTTGGTTACAGTAGCCATGTCATGTCCAGAAGGTTTTATTTGGTAAAATTCTTTCCCAACAGCTCTCTGGTTCTTACATTCTTACTGCTCCCCTCTTCTATTATGCTTCTTGAGCTTTGTGATAAGGGGTGATTTGGTGGTCCTGTTGAAGGCTAAGCAGTCTACAATCACTCACTCCCTGTACTTTGAACAGTTGTGATTCTCCAAGTTACGGTTACACATCCTCCATTACAAAAGGAAACTTCTCAGCTGAGGCCTGAGAGCTGCTCTAATAGGATGAGTACCATGCTTGTCGGTTTATTTGGATGGGTTTCGTGTTGTCCAGGCTAGCCTCAAACTTAAGAGGATCCTACTGCTTTGGCCTCTTATGGATTTGAGTTATCATGGCTGGTTTTAAAGAACTTTTAAGCAAGAAAGTGGTATCAGATGGGGAGAGGGGTGTTTTTTTCAACAGCCCAGGTTCACCCCATATTTATATCCTCCTGTCTTAGTCTTCTGAATACTAGGATTACAGGTATTTACTAACACAACATACCCTGCTCCAGTATTATTTTGGAGCTAAAATATTGTTCATATCTTGGTGAAAGATTTAGGTCCATATCCCTTTGCCTTGTCCTTTTCTGCTTTTCATGTTCAATGTAGGTATCTTAGTACAATGCCAGCAGGCAGATGAACATAATGATGAGAAACAGAATCAGAAGTGACAGCCTTCCAGATTAATTTTAATATGACAGGTGCTGAAGCATAACAGAACCTTTGCAGATGACTTGTATTTGTTTCATTAGTTCGGACAGGGTCTCTTATTGAAACACATTGGAGGGAGTTAGAGAAGACTACTAGTGACATTAAATTGCAATTCTCTAGGCGTGGACATTAGTCCCAACAGTCTACTCTGTCCCCAGTTCCCTACTTCTAGTAAGCATCCTTCTGAGATTACACTAAAGAAACAGGAAGGAAAGCAATGGGCTATGAAAGGTTAATTAGTATTTGACATATATGCTCAGATTCCAGGGAAACGTGGCAGAACAGGCTAGGAAAATTTACCAAGCCAGAAGTTTTAGATAGAAATAGTAAAACAGTATAGCATTAAAGCAATTCTAGTATGAAAATTCTCTCTCTGTTTCATATATTTTTTAATAGAAATTTTTTTTCTTAGCATTACCAGTACTTGACTCCTACCAAAGGTAGGAATTTCTTAAGCATAGACATAAATGTAACCTTATTCTGTACAGTATTGTATTTCAAAGCGTTTGCTTGTTAGACCCAAATTGTTAAGCCCTAGACCTAGAGTTTCTGATTCAATAGACCTGGTGTGACTATAGAATTTGCATTTCTCTTTTGTGTTTTCGAGGCCTGGTCTCCTGTAGCCCTAACTGACTGATCTTGAATTTGTTACATAGCCAAGGATGACCTTGAATTCTCAGTCTCCCTGACTTCCTAAATGTTGGAAATCCAGGCATGTGCCATCACACTTGGTGTATAGAGTGCTAGAGATCGGACTTCATACATGTTAGACAAGGACTCTACAAACTGAGCTATATCCCCAGCCCAAAATTTACATTTCTAATAAATTCCAGATGCTGCTGCTGCTAAACTGGAGATCATGCTTTGAAAGCATACAGGTAATATAAGTGTAACCTTTCAAGGATTTTTTTTTTTTCATGTGGCTCTTACTGTAAACTTAGTGGAAATCAGTGATCTTGAGCACCTGTGACACCCACCTACACAGCTCTGGGTTGTTCGTTGTGTTTTGTTTTTGCTTTGCTTTGTTTTGTGGCAAGATCTCACTATAGCTTACACTAGTCTGTAACTCACTTATGGTCCAGCCTGGCAGCAAACTCAAAGATCTTCCAACCTCAGCCTCCCAAATACAGGGATTATGAAGGCATCATGCCTAGCCACATCTCTAGTTTTAATTTAGTCTTTATTTATTATATGACTACTGCATATATAACCTATATATTTTAAAGATACAAAGAGGAAGAAATATAATCATTATCTTGTCCCCTTTAGTTAAAAAGAAGGGAACAAACCTATATAGTAGGAGGGATAAGATTTGTGAGAAGTTATAGAAGACCTGTATCTGGTTATCCATTACTCTGTAATAAGCTGTCAGCTCAGTGGCTTGAAAACAGAAACTAATTATTATCTCTTAGAGGTCTGAAGATTGACTGGGCTCAGCTGGGTGGTTTTCTGTTGCACACGTTGTTGGCTCAGATCACAGTTATTTGGAGGATGTACTGATCTGGTATGTCCAGAGGAGTCAGCAGTACTTGGTACTGCCTGTTGGATTTCAGCTGAAGCTGTTGATTGGAGCGCCTCAAATCTCCATGTGGCTTCTCAGCATGATTGCAGAGCCCTGAGATGGAGTATTCCAAGCAAATAAAAATGGAATCTGCAGATCTTTTTAAGGCTCAGTCTTAGAAGTTATGACATGTCAAATCTGCTGCATTTTGTTGGTCAAACAAATCCAATGCAAGGGGAGGGAAATGAACTACTACTTTAAGTGGGAGATGAAACAAAGAATCACAGCAATTGCGCCTACCCCTGGCCGATTTGGGCAAGTCTTAAGGACATAAGTTTTCAGAAGCATAGCTTTCCTAGAGGAAGAATATTCTAAAGGAAGAATTACAAGTGTTCAATACACAAGGAGGCCTGCCAGAATAGAATGGCCTGTGCAACAAGGCTCAGGTGAAACAGCTTGGGCTTAGACTAAAACTTTTTAAACTGTGGAAGACCTCGCTGTTATTTTATTGGCATGGTACAGAGTTTAGCAACTACTTCCAGGCTTAAAAATCCTTCTTTGTACCTTTTTCTAGTAAGCCCAGGGTCAAAAACTCTGGATTGGCTTCTCTTTAGTGTGAGAAGGAATGCTCACCCATCTCTTAGAGTGACTATAAATGATGCTGAATAGGCATTTGGATTGAAAGAACTCTAACAGTGCTCTATGACTGGCCAAAATAGTTTAGGGATATGCAGCTTGTGTCAGATCTAGCCAGATTCTTCCCGGCTGCATCCAAGGGTTAGTTACTTAGTCTTGCCCTTGTCTTTTCCCCACAGTAACCCTCCACTGAGTGAAGAGATGTTGCCTCCTGGGGAATGGATGTGTCACCGGTGCACTGTTCGCCGAAAGGTAACAATATTGCTTTCTGAAGGCTTTGCTCAGATATAGAGCATTGATACTCTAGAGTCAGATAGCCTGACCGAGAAGGCATTTTCATCCCTTCTTGTTTTTTCCAACCCTGAAATCAGCCTGTCTCTCCATGGTGACTGTTTGGAATCCAGTAGGGCCTAAAAGTCCAAATATGGGCGCTGAAGAAGGCTGAAGAATTTACAGAGCCACATTGACTCCCTAGTGACAGGTATAATCTGATCTGATAGACCTCCTAGTAAATAACCTGAATATGGTACTCTTACCTGTGACTCAGAAAAAGAAGATCATTTCTCCAGTTCACCTTAAAGGAAATAAATCAGTGATAGCCATAGGTTTGGTCAGTTGTATTAGGAGCCAGTAGCAGCAGAACCGGACTATGTGCAGCCCCAGCTGAAGCGGCCTTTTGAGCTGCTGATTGCTGCCACCATAGAGCGGAACCCTACCCAATTTCAGTTGCCCAATGAGCTGACTTGTACCACTGCACTACCAGGTTAGCGACACCGTCATCATATCATTCTCTCACCCTGGCTTCCTGAAAGATTATTCTCCAGCCAAAGAGCAATGTCCCACATGCCTAATTTTTCTTTAATTACTCTTCCCTCAGCTTTGTTAATAAATTACTGGCTGAATTATGAGCATGGCTCACTGTTTTCTGCTTTGAATTTTTTTTCTTTGAAAATTTTTATGATGAGATAAGTTCTCCTTTATCAAAAAGGGAAGTAGGTGTGTTTCCACCAGATTATATTTGACCTGACCCTCATAGAAAAGACTGTGTTAGAATTTGCCTGCAAGCCACCTCCTGCTCCCTACACTAATTATATACTGAGAAACTTTCTTTTGTTGTGACATCACTGCTGTTTTCTTGGTACCTAAATGTCACAGTGAGCAATGACTTCCTTGATTGCAGAAACAGGATGAAGAGATGATTCAGAAATTGTGGCTTATGTATGTAACTGTTTTCCAGCCTTCGAAAAGAAGGTAAACAGGCAAGCATTAGAAAGCAAGCCAGAGCAAAATCAGCCACCCAACCTGTATTTGATTTTTGTCTGAAATGTACTACCCACCTTCCATGATCATTCTCTATACATCCCCAATTATAGAGCAAGACCTGTTAGGCACCTGTTATCCAAGAGTGCTTTCAGACGTTTACATGCAAAGAGGTTGGGACCAGCTGAGAGAGAAGAGATGAACTTACTAAAGGAGGACTGAGAAAAGGAACTAGCATGTTAGTGCTTATCATATGCCAGTATTTTTACTATTATTCCATTTAATCTATGCAGCTAAGAGCATGCGTAGTACATCTCAATTGCAGAAAAGAAGAACCCAAGGCTGAGAAATGTAAAATACTTTATTAAGGACTCAAAGGAATGGACAGAGCCAAGACTGAATTATGTGTTACCTTTTCATCAGTTTTCTAAAAACAGTGTTGTTTGCTGGGGATTAGAGTATACCTGTTTCTACCATAAGGTGTGATGCTGCCCTCACCTATTTTCACATGGACCTCTTTGCCTTTTTGTTACCAATTATGCCTTTTCTACAACCACCATCACCAACACCCTTTTTCCTCTTATATTAACAATGTATAAAGTTGAAGTTATACAGCCTCTGAACCTTATCAACTTCTAATGATCAGGTGCTAGCATGATTCCTAGTAGAAGTTAGGTCTTTCCCCTTAACTCAGAAATTTCTTTTATACATATAATTCTCTTCCTTCTATAGTATTCTTAGAAGAAAAGAAAGTTTTTAGTGTCCCAACTTTGCATATGGAAAAATTTCTGCTCACTAACTTGAGTCACCCATGCCTAATTAACTGGAGACCTGCGTAACATCTCTTGGATACTTTATTTGGAGTTCCAGAGAAAAACTGATCAGTCATCCAGTTTTCCAGAGTTCTGGCTAAAATTGAAAGCTACTATTCTTGGACATTATGATTGCTTGATGTTGACTTCCACATGTCACACCTTTACCTCCTATTACAGTTAGTTATCTTCCATGCCAATATCCAATCTCCCTAAAAAGAGAGCTCCATTGGCCTGTTTTTGCTTTTGATTTTGAGTGGTTTTTAAAATCATCCAGGTGAGGATGCTCCAAGACAAACTATAGTGCCCTCAATTCTCATTCTGTGATTCTTACTTTAATCTCACTGAATTTGTTCTCATTGTGTTCATTTTTTTAGCCCTTTGCCCTGTATTTTGAATATAGATAGATGTTATCAGGTGCTCAGTTGGAATTAGTGATAAAAAATTTGTATAATCATTTCTAAGCTTCCCATGCTGTTTTTGATGATTTATATCTACAATCATTTTTTCCGTTTTAGTTAATTCAACTCTAGTTGTCTTAACTCTAACAGACCTATGTCACAAGTTCCTAGGTAGACAATTCTGTGAAATGTAAAAAACTTTATAATTTTGGTTACTGGGTTGCAGGACGTTGTACACCCATCTCTTATACTTTTCATGATGGGCCCACCTATTCATTTGACAGAAACGAGAGCAGAAAAAGGAGCTGGGCCATGTCAATGGACTGGTGGACAAATCCAGCAAACGGACTACGTCCCCCAGCAGTGACACTGACTTGTTGGACAGATCAGCTAGCAAAACTGAACTCAAGGCCATTGCCCATGCCCGGATCCTGGAAAGGAGAGCCAGCCGGCCTGGCACCCCCACATCCAATGCCAGCACAGAGACCCCCACCTCTGAGCATAACGATGTTGATGAAGACATCATTGACGTGGATGAGGAGCCAGTAGCAGCAGAACCGGACTATGTGCAGCCCCAGCTGAGGCGGCCTTTTGAGCTGCTGATTGCTGCCGCCATGGAGCGGAACCCTACCCAATTTCAGTTGCCCAATGAACTGACTTGTACCACTGCACTACCAGGTTAGCGACACCATCATCATATCATTCTCTCACCCTGGCTTCCTGAAAGATTATTCTCCAGCCAAAGAGCAATGCTGCCTGCAGGATGACTGCCTGTGTAACCACTGTCTTGCATTCCTGTTCCTGAACCTGGAGAGCTCTGTGAAGGTTCTAGCTATTACAGTGCTTATTCATTTTTCCATTTTCTGAGTCTCCAATCTCTTTCCCTGTACTTTTCCAGCATCTTTAAGATAAGCTGGGCATAGTATAATCTCAGCACTAGGGAGGCAGAGGAAGGAGAATGAAGACCAGCCTGAGCTACATAGTAAGATACCAGTGGGGTGGGGGGGCTTTGGAATGTAGTCGAGTGGTTGCTCACCTGCCTAATGTGCACAAGACCTCTAGTTCAATCCCTGACACCACCCTCCTACTCTTCACAGATACTACTGATTGATTTGTGTGCGTGTGTGTGTTTTATATGTGCACATGTGTATTCAGTACATGCACCCTTGTGCACACATGGAGAGGCTATACGAGCAGGTCAGATGTCCTGCTCAGTCACTCTCTGCTTTATTTCTTTGAAACAGGGTCAGGATCTTCTCAAATCTTGAGCTAAACTGCTGACCAGCAAGCTCCAGCAATCCTCCTGTCCCTACACCTCACAGTGCTAAGATTACAGATATTCACAGTCATGCACAGTTTTTTTTCCTTTGACAATTTCACATGTAATGCATTCTGATCTTACTCCCTATACTGTATTCTCACCTCTACTGACACCCTCCCCTCCAATAGGTTCCCCCTCTTTGCTGACATTTTTATATTTTGTGTGTGTGTATGAATGTATAAATGAATGAGAGAGAGCACATGCATACTACAGTGCATGTGTGGAAGTTACAAGACAACTTTTAGGCATTGGTTCTCTCCTTATACCTTGTTTTTGAAGCAGCAGCTCTTGTTATTTTTGCCACTGTGCTATTTCTAGCCAATTCTGTCTTCTGTCTATCTCCTCGTGTAGGAGTGTTGGGATTACAGATGCAAGCCACTGTATCTGACTTTTCTTTTTTCTTCCTTTTTCATGTGTTTGCAGTGAGTGTATATATACATGTAGAGATCTGAGATAGATATTGGGAATCTTCCCTGATCATTCTCAACCCTGTTTATTGAGGCAGGGTTTCTCACCCAGAGCTAATCAATATGGCTAGTTCAGCTAGCCAGCTTGCTTAGATTTCCTATCTCAACTACTGAATACTGAAATTAAAGGTGGACAACTGCACCTGTATGATATTCGAATGGATGAATGGATTCTAGGATCTGAAATGTGGTCTTATTTGTTCAGCAAGTGTTTTAACCACTGATCCATCTCCCCAGTCTAACGTCTGACTTTTTATGTGGGCTCTAGGGGGTCAACTCAGGTCATTGGAGTTGGGTGGCAAATACTCTTATCCACTGAGCTATCTCACTGGCCCAATTTTCATTTTGTTATGTTTTTGTTCTGCAATTCGGTGAGTTATGCCAGGGCCTCCTTGAACATGGGTGTGATGCTACTTGCTAGAGAGTAGGCAACTAACTAGTAATGCCTAGCTTTTTATTTTATTTTATTTTAAATATTGTGTGTGTGTGTGTGCGTGTGTGTGTGTGTGTATGTGTGTGTGTGTGTATCAGAGGGCACTGTGTCCCTGTGGAATACCAAGAGTGACTTTGGGAATCATCCTAGATTGCTTCTACCTCCTTCCTGCTTCACTCTGGGATTTCCCAGGCTCTGCCACTGGGTCAGAAATACAGGCTGCTGCTGTTTCTACCTGGTGTTTTTACATGGGACCTGGAATGGGAACTCAGGACCTTTTGCTTTCAAGACAGAATCTTAACCCCTGAGCCATCTCTCCAACTCATGCCTAGCTTTTTAAAGTGGTACAGGAATTCAAACTCAGGTTCTCAGGCTTGCTCAGCAAGTATTCTTTGCCACTGAACCATCTCTCCAGCCTGATTTTTCTTTTTAATTTTTATATATTTTGTATGCATGCATGCGTATGTTTGAGTACATGGTATATGAGCACAGGTGTGCCTGCCTCTGCATGCATGCAAAGCCAACAGTGGACATCAAATGACTTATCACTTTGCCATACTCTGTAAGTCAGAATTGAACCTAGAGCTTGGCCGGTAACCAGTGACCCCCAGCAGTCCTTCTGTCTCCTCTTTCTAAACCACCAGGGTAATGAGCTATGTGCAGTTTTAGGTGCGTGCTTGAGATTTGAATTTATGTCTTAATACTTGTACAGCAAGCACTTTCACTTGCTCAGGCATCTCTCCAGCAGTTCTACTGTTTGGTTCTTAGAGCCTTCTAGAATTTTTATCTATATAAGCAAATGCAGATGTTTGTATTTTCTCCTTAAATAGAATACTATAAATTATTCCATACTGGGGTTGGGGATTTAGCTCAGTGGTAGAGCGCTTGCCTAGCAAGCGCAAGGCCCTGGGTTCGGTCCCCAGCACCGGAAAAAAAAAAAAAAAATTATTTCATACTTTGCTTTTCACTTTACAATATAGTATAGAGATTTAAACATATTAATATGTTCCATAATAGTTCATTGTACATGGGGCTGGAGAGGTGGCTCAGTGGTTAAGCCTCTGCCTTGCAGGCAGAAGGTCCTGAGTTCGAATCCTAGACCCCATGTATAGACGTTGGGACACACACACACACATACATAACACGCACGCACACATGCACAATTGAATAAATAATAATAATAATAAAAAAAAAAATTAAAAAAAAAAAAAAAAATAGTTCATTGTACAAATATACCATAATTGATTTAACTGGTTTTCTATTAATTGACATTTAAGTTGTGTCTACTCTCGTGCTACACAGGTAGTATTTCAGCAAATAACTTTGTGAATACATCATTGTGTACAGTTGATGTATGGATATGTTTATATGATTGGACAAATTTCTTAGAATTCCTAGGTCAGGCCCAGTGAGATGGCTCAGGGTAAAAGCTCTTTATGCTTAAGCAAGAACCTAACAGGGGGCTGGAGAGGTGGCTCAGGGGTTAAGTCTCTGCCTTGTAGGCAGAAGGTCCTGAGTTCGGATCCCAGATCCCACGTATAGACACCAGGCAGAAACAGGGGCGGCCTGCGTTTCTGGTCCTGGTAGGGCAGAGCCGGTGAATCCTGGGGCAGAGTAAACAAGGAGGAGGTGGAGGCGTCCATGGTGGTTCCCGAATTCGTCCATGGTTCTACACATACACACGCACATGCACACACACACACATACATACGCACACATGCACAATTGAATAAATAATAATAAAAATTAAAAAAAAAAGAATACTCTCAAAAAAAAAAAAAAAGAACCTAACAGGTATATAGAGAGAACCAACTCCACACAATTGCCCTCCAAACATATATACATACGTGTATATAACAGTAACTTTAAAAAAAGAATTGTTTGGTCACAGTTTGCATTGATAGTTTTGACAGATATTATGAAATTGTCCTTTAACCAAGTCATGACTTCTATTCAATACCACAAAGCTTGTAGATTTTCATTTATATTCCAAAAGAAAGTGAAATTGATTGGGTTAATGCCTGTAATCCCAGCATTTGGGAAATGGATGCAGAAGGAATATCAAGAGTTCAAGGCCAGCCTAGGCTACATGGTGAGTTCCTGGCTATATAGAATGTGACCCTGTCTTACAGGAGAGACGAGAAATTATCAGGCTTAAAAGGATGAATATGGGATCAGCTTCTCTGATACCTTCTGAATAGCAAGTTGTCTTTCCTCAGCTACATTCACAGACTAGTCTTTGTTAACTATATAACTTGGGGATTTATATTTTTTAGGTTGCCACTATCTAACTTAGATTTCTGATTATTTAGGGTTGTAAAACAGATTGATTTTGCCACAAAACGGGTGACTTCTCCTTAGGGATAACGGTCTTGCTCTCTTTTCCTTACCACCACCCCTTTCTGCTCTTTTTCTTACTTGAAACCAGACCTTGAAACATCTGAAAAAGATCCATATCTAGATCATGACATGTACTTTTGTTAAAATCTTTTATTTATTATTGTGTGTGTGTGTGTGTGTGTGTGTGTGCACGCGCGTGTGCGTGTGAGCACAGGTGTATTACACAAGTGCACTTGAGTGTGTGTACCTGTGGAGGCCCAAAGGTGATACTGGGAATCATCCATTGTGAGTCTAAGTCTCTAACAGAATGTGCCATTAGGTCTAGTCTGGTGAGCCACCTCTGGAGATTCCCAGGCTCCAACTTCCAGGGCTAGAATTATAGGTGGACTGCTAACACCCACTCAGCATTTTTACTTGAGATCTGGAATACAAACTCAGGTCCTTTTGTTTGTGAGACAAAGGCTTTGACCACTGAGCCATCTCTTCAGCGCAAGATCTGTTCTTTCACTTCATTTTGTTTCCATATTCCAGGCAAGAACTCTGAAGCCAGGGACAGTTCAGTACCACCAATTTCTTTTCTAGGTTCTAGCAAACGAAGAAGAAAGGAGGAAACCACAGGGAAAAATGTTAAAAGGACTCAGCATGAGTTAGATCATAATGGTCTCGTTCCCTTGCCAGTCAAAGTCTGCTTCACGTGTAACAGGTATTTTTTTGTACCTATATTCAGCAAACCATGTGTTTCTCTCACTCTCAATTTCTTGTAAATAATATATACTTAATGTAGACAATGCATATTCTGATGAATAAGCACACAAAGCTGACGAATGAACCAGAGACTTGAGTGTGTTAATAGCAAATTCCCTGAAGAGTCAAAATATAGAGCTAGTTGTGTGATACTTGCCTATAATTCCAGCATTTGGGAGGTAAACACAAGAGGATCAGGCTAGCCTGGCCTTCATGAAACTTGTCTTAAAACAAAAATAAAAAGAATCACAGTACAGGAGTATTATTAACTGTGTCAATAGAAACTAAAGGAAGAGTTGAAATTGGATTTAAACTGAAAAATAAGGTAGCAGATCTCTAAAGATAAGTTTAAAAAATGTTACAGGTGCCATGATGTTTAATGTACATTAGACTGACAATTTTCAAAAGCCTTAGGCTACCCAGCTTATATCTTCAGGAGGACACACACTGGTTTCCTTCAAATAGAATCTCTTTATAGACAGGAATCAGGTACTTTTGTGACTGAAACTGAACTTAAATGATGTGGGTGTATTAGAAGGACTGTATTGTGGTCAGAGCAAATAGCAGGAGAAAACAACTATCAAAAACAATTATTCTGGGACTGGGGATTTGGTAGAGAACATATCTAGCATAGTTTGATCCATAGCACCAGACAAAACTGAACAGTGGTGCATGCTTATGATCTTGGTAGTGGAGGCAGAAATAACAGCTAAAGATAGACTTTAGCTTCATAATGAGTTGAAGATGAACCTGAGGTACATAAAACACTGAATTATCCCCACCACCACCAAAAAAGTGTTCTACAGCAAAAGCTAGAAAATTATTAGATAGTGGTCCATAGAACTCTGAACCAGGGAAAACTATGGCTCTAGTGTATTTCAGAGACCCTTGGAATCTTTCCTGCAATCATACCTGCATGAATGCATTACAAAATCATTTCTCGCCTTACCTCCAGTTATCAGTCTCTTCATGCAGAACAGTAATCTTTTTGTTGCTAGTTGGGGTTTTGTTTGTTTATTTTTGCATTTTTTAAATTCTGTAGTTAAAGTGAAGTAGGTACCGTACCCTCTTAAAGAATTTCAGAAAGGGACTGGAGAGGTGGCTCAGGGGTTAAGCCTCTGTCTTGCAGGCAGAAGGTCCTGAGTTCGGATCCCAGATCCCACGTATAGACACCAGGCAGAAGCAGGGGCGGCCTGCGTTTTCTGGTCCTGGTAGGGCAGAGCTGGTGAATCCCGGGGCAGAGTAAACGAGGAGGTGGAGGCATCCATGGTGGTTCCCGAATTCGTCCGTGGTTCTACACACACACACACACAATTGAATAAATACGAAATAATAAAAAAAATTAAAAAAAAGAATTTCAGAAAGACTAGAGAGCAGAGGTAGAATCTAAGTAAGCATTGATCATTTTAATCAGACTCTAAACAAAAATTCATATCCTACCCCCTCCAAGTCATACTTTTAAAACCTGGTCATAGCTCCAAATTCATCCATCTTCCTAAGTAGGGAGTGACAGAACCACAGAGAGCAGGAAATGTATAAGAACGTTGTGAGGATTAAAGAAGAGTCTCTTTCACAACACAGTTAATTTTTAATTTTCCCATCTTGCCACAGAAATGACCTGTATATCATTCATCTTTTCTTTGCAGGAGTTGCCGTGTGGCCCCTCTCATCCAGTGTGACTATTGTCCGCTTCTGTTTCACATGGATTGCCTCGAGCCACCGCTCACTGCCATGCCTCTGGGCAGATGGATGTGTCCAAATCACATCGAACATGTGGTGGTAAGCATGGCACAATCCTGCCAACCTGCTACAGACATAGTTGGGGGAGGAACTGATTCAATAGAAAGCACATTAACATCAGCTTTGTGCCAGAGTTTACTATAATTTCACAGACACAGGGCATCTTCAATTCTGTTTGTTTTTTTTGGAGGGACTCTTCTGTGCATCTTGTCTTTTCTCCAAAGTGCTTTGTTTTAGCTGTACAGGCACATTTAGCCTTTAGTTGTTAGTAACTTTTCCCAGTGGAGAATTAAACCAGTTTCTTAGATCCAGTCTTAAAAACTAAAAAGTAGACTACATGGAATACATGTGACCTTGGAACCAAATGTATGTTTATATGCTCTTGCTTTGATGTTATCACCAATAATCATGATACTTTTTTTTTCTCTCTTTAATTTTGTAATTCTGGGAAGTAACCCACTACCTTGTGGAGACTAGACAAGTGCTTTACTTTGAGCACAAACCCCAACCTTTTTTGTTGTCATTTTGTTCTATTTTACTTATTTACTTTGTGAGAGAAGCAAGAGAGTGCATAGAAATGTACACACCACAGCATAAATGTGGATATCAGAGGATATTCCGAAGTTGATTCTCTCCACTATTTGGGCTCTTATAATCAAACTCAGACTTGCACACATGTGCACAGACCCCTTTATCTCAAACTGTCTTACTCTTGCTGGTTCTCTCTTTTGTAATAGGACAGACAGAACATAGGATTCCAAGGACACAGTCCTTCCTGTAAGAGTCATCTCTTGATGGATAGGGAATCTAGGTCGCTTAAGAATTTAAGACCTGTAGCTCGTAAAATCTGTGCTGTTGGGAAGGACTCTGATGGGTTTCTCTGAGCAGAGAACTGTCAAATTGAATTCAGAAGGGCACTTCTTGGCTAACTCTCTATTTTCTATTGTTCATAAACCTCTCTAGGAAACAAGAATATACTCATCTCCTTGACAATTCTTGACAGGCTTGCTGACAGCCTACCCCTGACTAAAGGGTCCCTTTTGACTGAGGGCTTCTGTTATTACTTGCTTGTTTGATGGCAGTGTGTGTGTGTGTGTGTGTGTGTGTGTGTTTATGCTGTGAGTGTGAGTGCAGACACATGCATGTGTGTGAAGATCAGAAGACAAAATTGAGGAGTCAGTTCTCTCCTTCTACCATGTAGATCCAACTTATGTTGACAGACTTGCACAGTGCCTATGGAGCTATCTTGCCAGCCCAAACTTCTGAGTTTTATTGTTCTTTTTTAACCCAGATGGGGCTATCTGAAAGGGACAGCGCCTTTAGAGGGTCACTACAGTGGTGGTATTTCTATTTTGTCCCTAGCTGAACCAGAAGAATATGACACTGAGCAATCGGTGCCAGGTGTTTGATCGTTTCCAAGACACCATTTCACAGCATGTTGTCAAAGTAGATTTCCTGAACCGAATCCATAAGAAGCACCCTCCCAACCGCCGTGTGCTCCAGTCTGTCAAAAGAAGAAGCTTAAAGGTGAGTCACAACCCAGTACAGGAAGGATGATAGGCTCTGGGTGCCTTCATAGTGTAGACAGAGTGGGGAGACTAAAGTGCCAGAGATGAATATGTCTTTGGTGTCTCAGCAAGTGATAAATGTGACCTTGTGCTTTAATACTTGAGGATAGTGGTCACAATTAAAGGCCAGATTCCATGCAGTCTTTCAAAATCTGCAGGTCTCTAGTTCTCTAACGGATAAGTATTCTTCAGCCCATCATTCAAACCAGTTGTGCTTCACTGTCACTGTTATGACACCTGTCACTCACCTTGTATGTCCCTGTGCCATCTGAGAACTCTGGTGAGGAGAAGGTAAGTTAATCAAGCAGAGAGCGATTTGCAGTTTCAGAAGTCTGAAGGAAAGTTTGATCTGTGTGTCTAGGCTGGTATTAATATATCGCAAAGACTTGAACCTAGCATTGCTATACTACTACCTAGTATTTGTATGTATTCAAAAGTTACTAAACTGTATCCATAAAGATTGGGAAAAAATATTCCTTTGTTGAGAAGCATTTTGTCCTTCATTCAGTCAGTGTAGAGAGCCCAACACTATATACCCATATATAAACTTATTTTTCTCTTTGGAAATAACACATGGATAGTCCTATGTGCCAGTTAGCAATTCTCAAACATGGCCACTTGGTGGCAACCATGCTCTTTTTTTATTAATTAATTAATTGTGTGTACGTGTGTGTCAAAGGGCACTGTGTGTGTGTGCGTGCGTGCGTGCCAAAAGGGCGCTGTGTGTCCCTGTGGAGAACCAAGGGTGATTTTGGGCATCATCTTAGATTGTTTCTACCTCGTTTTACTCTGTGATTTCCTAGGCTCTGCCTTCTAGAGCTGGAAGTACAGATTCCACCTGGCATTTTTACATGGGATCCAGGATCCGAACTCAGTTCCTTCTGCTTTGCAAGGCAGAGTCTGAACCCCTGAGCCATCCCTCCAGCCCTGCAACCATACTTTAAAACCATACCATTTTCATCACCTTCAGTAGTTGTCAGAGCTAGCAAAATGCTGTTAGAAAGTATATAACAGACTGTTAACTGGATAAATATTTCTATTTCAATAAAACTCAATTTTCTAAAATTAAGTTAAAGTGTCTTCCATTGGAAGAATAGAATAAGAAGTGTTATGCCTTAAATAGTTGAACAGTTAAGTAGATCTAATCTAAACACTAATTCACCTTATAATTCAGAACATAGCTTGGATAAATAAGCCAGGATGCTTTGATTAAACACTCTCATAATAACATTGTCCCTCCTGACCTCTTTATTTGTTTTTCTATTATTGAAGAAAGTCAAACTTAAGAGTTGACTGAAAGGGCTGGAGAGGTGGCTCAGGGGTTAAGCCTCCGCCTTGCAGGCGGAAGGTCCTGAGTTCTGATCCCAGATCCCACGTATAGACGCCGGGCGGAAGTGGAGGCGGCCTGCGCTTCTGGTCCTGGTAGGGCGGAGCCTGTGAATCCCGGGGCAGATGGAGGTGGAGGCGTCCATGGTGGTTCGCGAATTCGTCCGTGGTTCTACACACACACACACACACATACACACACACACACACACGCACATGCTCACAGTTGAATTAATAATAATAAAAAAAAAATTTAAAAAAAAAAAAAAAAAAGAGTTGACTGAAAAGCATTTTGTTCTTAGACAGTTTGAGTGAAAAGTAGACTACAGAACCTTATGACAATGGTGGGGGAAACATCTGCTGAGTTTCTGATACCTGTGTTGGGGCTTCCTGCCCTCCCAACGTTTCACTCTTATATAGACAAGTCATTGTCCATCCTTCTACTTCCTAGGTGATCTCAGAAAACCCTTGGCACCAAGTGGCATCTCAACTCCATGTCCCTGGCCTCTGTCCTCATAATCTAGATGCAAATTTGCCCATCATTGTCACAGATACCTCAGTCTCATCCTGTCTCAGATCAAAAATCTCCCTCTTCAAATGAACTTTTTTTCCCTCTACTTTACCAAAATTCTCAATTGTTCTTCCTTTCCCCCATAATACTTAATAACCAAATACATTGGCAACACCCATTTTTTTGTGTCTCTGTCTTGCATGCTGCTTCTCCATCCTTATTTCTAATCCTGCTTCTGGTAGAAGTTCCTTTTCAAGCTCCAAGTCACAGTTCAAATATTGTCTTCTAATTTCAAACCAAACCTCTCTTTTTATGTTCTTCATGATGCATTGTTTTTGTTTGCTGTTTTGCCAAAACAGAATCTCTGTAGCCCAGACTGGCTATGTAGCTGGCTGGCCTCATACTTGTGGCACTTTCTTGCCTCGGCCTTCCAAATGTTAAAGTAGCGGATATGTGCCACCATGCCCAACTATTTTTTCCCCCTTTTTAATGACACCTTACACATGCCTGTACTCAAAAGTGCATTTCGTTGTGTTGTAATATTTGTTTTTCTCCCCCACTAGACTGTGAGCTCCTTGAGGGCAAGGCTTAAATTTTACTCATCTCTAAGACTTGGAATAGTGCCAGACTAAGGAAGGTACTCAACAAATGCTGGCTGAATGTATGAATGACTCTTTGCTTGTCTGATTCTTTCATTCTTTACATGGCATGAGTCAAAGTGTGTATATATATATATATATATATATATATATATATATATATAAAACAAAGAGTTCTTCAGTTGTTTATGAATCATGAATGGATAGTGAAGACTAAGACTAATTGCTTATATTAGTCTACCTTCATGTTTAACTTTTCTACCATAACCTCATTTAAGTTCTTATCTGTCAGTTACTGCTTACCCACTTGTCCGTTGGCACTGGGGAATAAAAGAACCTAGATTACCAGCTACTCTGAAGTCTGTCCAGTGTCAGTCTTATATGTTCAGGAGAAAGCTGAAAATAGCATGCTGTGGTTTCTGAGTTCTGCAGGCCTTGGACCTCCGTCAAGAAACATGAAGGCCCTATCTGCTATTTTCATTTCTTTCCCTTTTCAGGAGCGCGTGACTGTGCCAAAGTCATGGGGTTGGGATAGGACTGAGCTTCCTTGTCCTAGGAGGACCACAGAGTAAATGGTCCCTTGGACATTAATACCACAGACAAAACAGTGTTATGTGACAGGATTGAATCAATTAGACATGTTGATACTATAACTCTCTTTCCCTTCTTCTATCCTAAACAGGTTCCCGATGCTATTAAATCTCAGTACCAGTTCCCTCCCCCTCTCATTGCACCTGCGGCCATTCGGGATGGGGAGCTCATCTGCAATGGGATCCCCGAGGAATCACAGATGCACCTTTTGAACTCTGAGCACTTAGCCACCCAGGCAGAGCAGCAAGAGGTGAGTGAAGACAGACCTGTAATCCCAAGTCTAATATTCCTTCTACTCACTGGAGCTATTGGAAATATAGCCTCTGTGTCTATCATTTCCATCTCATCTCTACCTCACCCATACCTAGCTCCTTAAAAGTTGAATAACCCACAGAAAATCTCTGGCTCAGATCCCAATGGAAAGTAGGAGAATTATAGTCCATTGAGCTGTTCTCTACATTAATCCCCCAGATCTGCAAACTAGGTAGATCTGTTCTGTAGGAAGAGATGAGCATACCACACAGAGATGTTAGGTGATGGTGTTGGATATGCAGTAGGTACTGGAGTCCTTGCTCAATACTGTTAAAAAGGTGAGTCTTAAGGACAGAAGCAAAACAGGAATCTCAGGCTCTGCTGACAAGTATACCAATAAGTCTTGCATGGACATGAAATTCTATCAGGTATCAAGCGCACTCTTTCTGTGTGCTCCATGCATTGGGAACCTTGGAAACTGCCTGTCAGCTGTGCAGGAGCCCTAGCTTTTATGACAGGATGGACCAGCTCCTCCCAGGCCTCTCATCTCTTCTCTCCTTCCATTGCAGTGGCTCTGTAGTGTTGTTGCGCTCCAGTGCAGCATATTGAAACATTTATCTGCTAAGCAGATGCCTTCGCATTGGGACTCTGAACAGACAGAGAAGGCTGATATTAAGCCTGTTATTGTGACTGACAGCTCAATCACCACCTCCCTGCAAACCGCTGACAAAGCATCTCCATCTTCCCACTATCCCTTATCCTGCTCCTCAGGGATTAGCACCCAGAATTCCCTGAGCTGCTCACCACCCCACCAACCCCCAGCCCTAGAGGACATCAGCTGCAGTTCTTGTTTGGAAAAATCCAAGAAAGTTCCTTGTGGAACTGCCAATGGGCCAGCGAACACAGAGGTAAAAGCCAACGGCCCGCACCTCTACAACAGCCCCACTGATTCTACGGATCCCCGGCGACTTCCAGGCGCCAACACCCCCCTACCAGGCCTCTCACATCGGCAAGGCTGGCCCCGGCCCCTGACACCACCAGCGGCTGGGGCACTTCAGAACCACACCGTCGGCATCATTGTGAAGACAGAGAATGCCACTGGCCCCAGCTCTTGTCCCCAGAGGAGTTTGGTTCCTGTCCCAAGCCTGCCCCCTTCCATTCCCAGCTCTTGTGCCAGCATCGAGAACACCAGCACTTTGCATAGAAAGACTGTCCAATCACAGATAGGACCTCCGTTGACAGATTCAAGGCCTCTGGGCTCACCCCCAAATGCCACCCGGGTGCTCACTCCCCCCCAAGCAGCAGGAGACAGTATCTTGGCCACAGGAGCCAACCAACGATTCTGCTCACCAGCGCCATCATCAGGTGAGTACCCCTCAGACTTGAGTGGGCCCTTCCTAGCAAGTAAAATTTTAAATTCCATATTTGTATCCCTGTAAATACATCAGAGGACCTTGATTTATGTGTAGTAGTAACTCTCCCCCTGTTTCTCTAACAGAAGATAATGTGTTAACGTCTTCCATTTATAGATGGGATTACTCTGAAAACTTAAAAATGATTTTCTTAACCTTGAGACACAAAAGTTAGTGACAGGATTGGAAGTATAACTTAGCTCTCCTGATTCCTCTCACCTTCCATGCCTAGTCTTCTGCCCATCTTGTTCCATCACTTTAGAAGGCAGCATGTCCTCTGCAGCCACTGGAGTCAGCCTGAGGGTCAGTGTTTAGTGAGCCTCATAAAGAGTAAAGCCACACCTGACACAGATTCTCAGATCAACTCATTGGAGGAACTTCCATGTTAGGGAATTAGGGACAGAGTGCAGCCTTCCCTTTCATAATAGCCGTTGAATAGGATGCCCACAGAGACTGGTCTAACAGGAAGCTTGCCCTTAAGTCACATGCCAAAGGGCAGTCTCTGAAGTCTACTTCACTGTGGACTTATTCTCTCAGCTGTTCCCAGTACTGAGGACCACAAGGTTGTTGATCCCAGCATCTGAACCAGGTTTCAGATGGTGCCGACATCCCTGTGGTCTCTCCTAAATGACCTGAAACTGGCCTCCTAGTCAGCTGGGAGTTATGGTAACCAGGTGACTGATTTCTTTGCCTGGGTGGGGGGCCCTGGTCCCTACTCTGTCTAATGTTAGTGTAGATCAGTTTTGCATGTGGTCATTTGTACTTCAGCAAGCAGGAATTGTAGGGGAGGCACCACTTTTGTAAGCATTAAGGCAGCAGGGAGATGGTCATAGTCCAGAGAATAAAATATGCGTTTTCCCCAGAGTAATAGATTGTAATGGTTCTCAGTACTCTGGAAATTCCTGTGTGCCTGGGTACACTGTCATTCGTCTACCCTTCCTCACCACACGTTTTTAGCTCTAGGAGTTCCAGAGCCTGTGGGTTGAGAATCAAGAAGGGAACATCACCTTGGGTCCGAAATCCAGACCTGTCTCAGCATTGGGGGATTGGACCGGTGGGTTTCCCTCAGGCGACGTAAGTAACAGTCTTCCTGCTCCGTCCCCAGATGGCAAGGTCAGCCCCGGCACGTTATCCATAGGAAGCGCTTTAACCGTACCCTCTTTCCCAGCCAACTCTACTGCCATGGTGGACCTCACCAACTCACTTCGAACATTTATGGATGTCAATGGAGGTGAGTGAGTGAGCTGCTATGGCAACAGTACTATCCTGGGGTACCATTCAGTGTATTTTAAAGAGGGTTAAGGAGATAGCGATAAGGAGTATAGATTTGGGTAGAGACTCATCATTACCTTGTGTTTGCACAAAACATAATCAGAAATGAAAGTGAGATCACTACCAAGCTGAACTAGTAAAAAAGAACAGAATTACTTTAAAGCAGATCACCTGGATTTGCGAATAAAACCATGAGCCTTTTCTGTCTCTAAGAAATCCCAAAATCATGGAGAATAAGAACAATTCTTGCTCTCTATATACAAAGGGTAGGTAGAAAATTCAGTCTTTATTAGACATCCAGACCCTTCCCCATAGACAAAGGGTTTTTTTCTTTCTTTCTTTATCTGAAATTATTCTGCCTTACCCCAGAGAAAGCTTCTGCCCAGACTGCACTGGGGCCTTCTTCCACTGCAAGTCAAAAATTCAGTGACTAGATAATTGTACTGCTTCAGATTGTATACTGTTTGAGATTTTTTTGGGGGGGGGATCACTAGCTAGACTGTTTGTTCTATAACCCTCCTCTGCTTCCACATTCCATTTCTCTCAACTTTTTAAATCTCTCTCTTTGGTTGATAGAAATCGAGATAAATATGTTGGATGAGAAGCTGATCAAGTTTCTGGCCTTGCAGAGAATACATCAGCTTTTCCCCTCTCGGGTCCAAGCATCACCCAGCAGTGTTGGGACACATCCGCTGGCTTCCGGAGGGCACCATACAGAAGGTGCGGGTGCACATACTTGCCACCATATCATCAGATCTCCTGTCTGATGTGTGTGAATGACCACCTTGCCTCCATGAAGAATCTCAGCTTTCAGTAGTCCAAACTCTTTGTGTGCCTTTGAAAGGCTTAATAAAGCACCATGGTTTTTTTTCCTCAGATCATGAACAAGATGACAACCACAGCTTTCTGATCAGACTTGGGGAAGTTTGCCTTAACTTTCTTTCATGCAATTCTACTTTGAGACACAGCAAAGCAGCTACCAGTACTTTGGGTGTATGTTATGTGCTTTCTGTTCAATTGCTTGGTAATATCTGAATTAGAATGGTTTCCCAAGAGAGAACTTTTGAGTTCAAGGTGAGAAATAGAAAAACAGCTTCCTTGAAATTCTTCTGAAGTATTAACCCTGCTTGGTTATCTCTGAGCCATTAGCCCAAAAGGGCCTTGCTGCTTCAAAGTGTGATTCCCCAAGCCAGCAGTATCAACATCCCAATTAGAAGTTCAAATTCTGGGGCTGGAAGATAGCTCAGTCATCAAAGAGACTTGAATTCAAGCCCCAAACCCATGGGGGGGGAGATGGACAAAGTGATACATGTTTGTAATTCTGTTGCTGGGGAAACAGAGACCAGTAGATTCCCCGGGCTCATCAGCCAACTAGCCTATTCTGCTTGACAAATCCCAGGCCAGTGAGGCCCCATCTTAATAAAAACGTGGACAGTACCTGAGGAATGAAACCCGAGGTTGTCCTCTGGCCTCCACGCACAGGCCATCTCACCTACACATGCAGATTTTTTTGGCTTCTCACTCTTACCCCAACTGAATAAAACCCATTTTGTTTTGTTTTGTTTTTGCTGGATGTTAGGGATCAATTTCAAGAACGCATCAGGGCAAGCAAGTGTTATGCCACTGAACTACATCTTCAGGCCAGAATCTAAATTTTAACAAGATCCATAAGTAGTTCATGTTCTTCAAAGCTTGAGAAACACTGGTCTGTACCTTATGTTTTTCCATGTTCTTGCTTTATCATCAATTGGGGAATGTCCTCGTAAGCTAACTAGCAACAGTTAAGCAACTAAAGCCCTCAAATTCTTTGACCATCTTTAAAGATGTCCTTTCTTACATTGTATTGGAAATGCTGTAGGTGGGGAGAAGCCTTACCCTGAAGCAGCTCAGGGTCAAGTGAGTTTGTGAATATATGTCATTTAACAGGATTTTCTCCAGACCAAGAGCCAAAGGTCCAGGTTTTGCTGGTTTATGTTTAGGCCACAGATTCTGAGTTTCTGAATGATCCTATCCCTATGTTTGTCTTGTAGTGCAAAGAAAGGAGGTACAGGCCCGAGCTGTGTTCTACCCCCTCTTAGGGTTGGGAGGAGCTGTGAACATGTGCTATCGAACCCTCTACATCGGGACAGGTGAGCCAGCCAGGAAACGGGAGGGGTACTGGATCTGTTCAGCCTAAAGATGGGCACTCTTACCGAGCTAGAAAGGGGTGAGGGAAGCCTTTTCAGGGTTGGTGGGTTTAACCCATTGGATGTACAGACAGGAGACAACTAAGAACTTGGACCATTAGGTGTTTCCCTAATTCAGGGCTTTTGTTCTGACTACTGCTCAGGAGAGTCTGAAACACCAAAGGGAAAAGACCCAAGAAGGTGGCACCTGTTTGTCTTTGGATATTTTTAGAACGTGATGGACTCACACATACCCCGTCTTCACCCAGCTTTACATATGATACAGAGGGACAGATCAGTCCTTAGTTGTTTTATTTTATTGTGGTGGTGGGAGAATTTTTAAGACAAGATCTTACTCTATAGCCCAGGCTGATTTTCAGCTCATTCAGTCCTCCCGCCTCAGACTTTCAAATACTAAAATTGCAAGCATGCCCTGTCATGCCTCAGATTAGTCCTTAGTCTAGAGTTTTCCTTTCAGATGATACTGTTTATAGGATCTGCACTGTGATGTTCAGTAATGCACTTTCTTCTGTGTAATAGCTACATATTCTGCAGTTTTAATACTGCATGAAGGAACAGGGCATGTAACACATGCCTATTATCCCAGCACTTGGAAAATGGGGGCAAGAAATTCCTGAACTTCAAGGCCAGCCTGTTCTATATGAGACCCTGTCTGAAAAAAGAAAGGAAGAGGAGGCCCTACAAAGCTGCCTTAAAGCTTCTAGTAGCACGCACACAGAAGCTAACTCCCTATTCTTTCACCTCTCCCACACATACACCCTACCATCTCTTCTCTGCCTGCCTTTACCTCAACTCCTGCCGCTTTGCAGGAGCTGACATGGATGTGTGCCTTACAAACTATGGTCACTGTAACTACGTGTCTGGGAAACATGCCTGCATATTCTACGATGAGGTGAGGGGCCAAGATGGGTGGGAGGGAACTTCCAAACCTGAAGTCTCTCCCCAGCATTGGGTGGGAGTCCCTTTTTTCCTCCCCTGTTCATTGTGGAAGGGGATAGTCTCGGTGTAAAAGGGCATCCTACCGGGATTATCTGCTTCCCGGTACAAGGCTATCATTTCTACTGAGGTTGGTCATAGGTACAGCTGAGGGAGCCCACCCTAAAGCAAGGGAAAGGAACAACATAGAAGAAAATGAAGCTTTATCATTGTCATCATGGGCCAAGGAATATCATGTCCGTAGAGCCAGTGCTGAGGAGGCAAAGGAAAGGAGGAGAGAGAGGGCAGATGATAAGGGGCCACAAGGGTAAACCTTCCCAAAGAGGTGAGTCTTGAGCCCCATTCTGACAGGACTAGGCTGTGATTGAGGAAGAGGGTGAGATCCCTAGGTAGAGCAACAAAATGGTATGTTCTGTCTCCCCATAGCCTGAGGCCCCACGCAGCAAAACACACATCTTATCTCCCTCCTCAGAATACCAAACATTATGAGCTGTTAAACTACAGTGAGCACGGGACAACGGTGGACAATGTGCTGTATTCATGTGACTTCTCTGAGAAGACCCCGCCAACCCCCCCAAGCAGTATTGTTGCCAAAGTGCAGAGTGTCATCAGTAAGTTGGAGCAGAGGCCTGTGACCGCACAGCTAAGGCCCCAGTCACCTTGGTTCTGCCATGCTGTCAATGACTTGCCTTCCCAGCCCCATTGGCCAAACTCTCACTGTTAGTGGGAAGGCCTCCAAGAATCAAGTGCTGAGCACTCACATATGTATCAGACCTCTTTGGGGACTGAGACTTCAGCCCTTTGTGAACATCCCTTAACCCTGGTCATTTAGCAGATGGAATGGGGAGATGCAGGGACCCACTCCCGGCAATCAGCTCAGATAGGCCAGCTGCTCACTGTTCCCCTCCTGTGACCATCCCCTTTTCCTCAGGGCGCCGCCGGCACCAGAAACAGGATGAAGAACCAAGTGAGGAGGCAGCCATGATGAGTTCCCAGGCCCAGGGGCCACAGCGGAGACCCTGCAATTGCAAAGCCAGCAGCTCGAGCTTGATCGGGGGCAGTGGGGCCGGCTGGGAGGGCACGGCCTTACTGCACCATGGCAGCTACATCAAGCTGGGCTGCCTGCAGTTTGTCTTCAGCATCACTGAGTTTGCGACCAAACAGCCCAAAGGCGATGCCGGCTTGTTACAGGATGGGGTCTTGGCAGAGAAGCTGTCTCTCAAGCCCCATCAGGGCCCTGTGCTGCGCTCCAACTCCGTTCCCTAGGCCACTGGCCTGCACTCCCTCCCAAGACTCCTGCAATGCAAAAATGTACACGAACCAAGCCCGGGTGTTTTCTATACCAGAAACCCTTCAACTACAATCTTTGCATGAAATGAAGAAAACCTTTTGACTGTTTTTTAAGACTTTCTTTTCTCAAGTTCTAGGGGGCATTTGCACATATATTTGTACTCAACATTTCATGGGAAAGCGGCAGACCTGAGCTGAGGAACAGTGTGGGCAGGGAGGGGAAGATCCTGGTCTGGACACTTCCTCCAACACAAACCCCCCAGCTGCTGCTCCTCCCCCTCGCCTACCTGCCCGCTGTTGTAAAATAATCAGAAACTTGTTCTATTTTGTGGCAGTGACAATAGTTTTATATTAAAAGAAAAAATACAGTTTTCATACAGCAAAATCTATACAATATCATTGTTTTATTTAATATAAAGATCGATACCCACCCTTCTCCCATGGTTCCCACCCCACAAGTTATTTTCCCTTTCTGCAGCAGTTGCACTACAGGTAGCTACTGTGTATTATGGACAAATGAGAAATGAATTCTTTTTTCTGGCTGTCCATCTATTTTATTTCAAATAAGGAAAAGTGTATTTGGATTTTGTGTAAATACATCTAGTGATGACATTTTTTCAATGTTTTTAAATACTGTGTACAGTACTACATGTGGTAGAGCGTTTTCTCAAATTGTCTATTGTAGCAGAGGCTTTTTTTGTCGTAAACCGTTTTGTGTCTTTTTTTTTTTTTGTTCTCTTGCCATTTCTTACCCCTTGCTCCTTCCTCTTCCCCCCACTCCCACAACTAGTACCAATGTACATAGTAATTGTAATGTTTTAGACTTTACAGAAACTTTCCTGTATTCTGTATATAAAAAACAAAAATACTTGAAATTATGTTTTCAGCCTGTCTGTCCTACCTGTCACTATCCGTAGAGGGGACCTTCCCTGGAATCTCACCTATTAGACTCTTTGAACAGATCTTGTTCCCAGATTGTCCCCAAGTGAAAGTTGGGAGAGGGGGATGATATTAGAAGATTAATTCTGAGTAGAGGAACATGGAAGTGTGGAGTGCTGTTTATCTGGAAAGCCCTAATAGACTCCATTCTAGACTGACTGTGCCATGCAGTTAGTGTGACATGGGATCAGAACTTCATTGCTCTTCCCACCAGAAAACAAGTCTAATGCACTGGGTACTCTGGCCATACTAAATTCTCTGCTTTCCTTCTCCAGAAAGTGAGGGGCTTTTTTCAAGATGTTTTCCTAAACTCAGTTCTAGAAAACACCTGTATGTTCAAGCACTATTTCAGGTAGTACCTGTTTGTGTATTACGATAATACTTTAGGGTTGGAAGATGAATTAACACATCCACACAGCGTCCACCTCACATTGATGATTGTACCCTGAGTCCACAGTGTAGTAAATAGGAAACTTCTTCGGTCTCTTCACTCCCATTTCCTGAAGGGTTCCACAAACTTTAGGCAGAGGCTTAATGCTCTGCAGCTCAGTGTTAACAAGGTGTCCACACTGCTAGACACACCCTAAGGGTGAAGAAGTCAGGTAAGGACCTACCAGGTCACGTGGTCAGTGGTGTTGGCACCCTACATCCCTAGCTGTCCCTGCCCACCTTACCATCCTAGTCACTTCACTGAGTAATGAGAGCATCTCTACCTCTCTCTCACACCTATGAGAAACATTCCAGAGACAGTTTTCCTAACAGATTTTACTGCTTCCTTATTCAGAATATGGAAGTGGGGTGACTGCAGCTTATGGGAGCACTATGCTGTACGCATGAGACCTTGGGTTTGAATCTCTAGCATCCATGTAAAAAGCTGGGTCTGAACATGTGTGCCTGTAACCTCAGTCCCATTGTCAGAAGAGACCACAATCCAGATCCAAGATGAGGGAGAGGACCTGTCTCAGGGACTAAGGCAAAGAGTGATAGAGCAAAATACCCGATGTCCTTTGACCACACAGCCATGTATGTATACACCACATACATACATAGGTGGAGGTGTGAGCAAAGGATGAACATATATCCCTAGAATACAGTCACTCTGGAATTGGAGGCAGTAAAATCACAAGTTTAAAGCTAGCCTGGAGTTTGAGACTAGCCTGGGCTACTGAGGGAAACCATCTCCCAAAACAAAAGGAGAGAAAGGGATGAAGAAAAGATGGGATAGAGTCAGGAGAGAGGAAGGTAGAAACGAATCCTGACGACCGTAACTGCCAGATTTGGATACTATCATCTCTGTGGCCAGTACGGGGAGAACAGGAAGAATCCCAGACACTGGGAGCTGGGTGAAGAGAGGATGAGAAAATGAAGGTTCGGAACATTGAGGGAAAGGCGTGCAGGATTGGACCTCAGACACAAGCCCATTCATGTATACAGGACTCCAGAAGGAAGGGATTGTGCCACATGCTCACAGAGATATTCATTCAAGCACACGCGTGGGCGGAAATCACAGATGCATGCAGTCTGGAGGGACTTCCCCCACTGGGCACAGATACCCGTGTGATGCTCACACGGGAGCCACAATCACGCCCACTCCCTGCAGGGTGATCCTAAGGCCCGTCGGCATATACACCCCATCAGTCCTTCACACGCACGCAGCACGCACACGTTGCAGATGTTTGTACGTACCTCGCTGGCACTTTCAGGGTGCCCGCCGGCACACGCGTACATCGAGGAGTTCACAAACGCACACGACTAGAGGGCGCTCCCTGGGCCTCCAGGGTACCCCAGCACCTCCAAGATGCGCGGCCAGGCACGCCGCCGAGGACGCGGCTCACGCCTAGGTGGCGCTCCGGGGCCGCGCGCTGGCGAACACATACCCCTCCGCTCGCCTCCGCCTCCGCCCCGCGAGGCGTGAGCATCGCCCTTCCGCGAGCGCGCGGCGAGCCCTGGGCGGCCGGCCCGGGCGGGAGCCCGCTGCGCGGCAGCCATGGAGGCGCTGCTGCTGGGCGCGGGGCTGCTGCTGGGCGCCTACGTGCTCATCTACTACAACCTGGTGAAGGCCCCGGTGTACGGCGGCGGCGGCGGCAGCCTGCGGGGCCGCACGGCCGTGGTCACGGGTGAGTCCGCGCGGGCGGCCGGCGGGGAGGCCGGGCTGGGGGCCGCGGCGCCCCGCGCTCAGCTGGCTCCCATCCGCCGCCCGCAGGCGCCAACAGCGGCATCGGGAAGATGACGGCTCTGGAGCTGGCGCGCCGCGGAGCGCGCGTGGTGCTGGCCTGCCGCAGCCGGGAGCGCGGGGAGGCGGCCGCCTTCGACCTCCGCCAGGTGAGAGAAAGTGGGCACGGGTGGGCCGAGCCGCCGAGGACAGCTCGGGACACAGAGGGCGGAGCAAAGCGACAGGAAGAATCGAGATCGCGGAGGAGAGAGCGGCTGACTCGCGTTCAGTAAGCACAGAAGAGGATGCAGGGAGCGCTGTGGACTCGCATGGGAACCAAACTAGGAGAGGCTTTTCACCAAGACAGAAATTGCTAGTCAGAGGTTAAGGATCCGTAAGAGTTAGGTTACCGAGCAGCAGAAAGAACAGCACAAAGACTCTGAGGCAAGAGTGTTAGTCTGATTTGAGAAACTGGAAAAAAAAAATGGTTTAATAAGGCAGAAGCACTGCTCATGGAGAAGAGGGATGAGCCGAAAGGACTTTGGGCCACAGCCAGATTCTGGAAGCCTTTATAGATCCTAGTGAAGAGCTCAGACAGTTGAGCTCAGAAAATGACCTTTGGGAATGAATTCGTTGTGATTGTGTGATACGTGGGTTGCAGGAGGTAAGAATGGGTAAGAGAAGGCCAGTGAAGGAGAGAACGGACTTCTGAAAGTTGTCCCCTGACCTCCACGCATGTACCACACATGTACCAAGAGATGTGGGCATTTTAGAGAGAAGACCAATATAATGCCTGTTGCTATTGGTCATGGTCGTGACCTGTAATCTCAGCACTGAATCCAGGATCATGAATTCCAGCCTGAGCTGCATAACGAGATGAAGTTTCAAAACACAAAAACAAAAAGATAGATAGACAGATGTATGTATACACACATACATATAAGCAAATACGAACCCATACACATATATATATATTAGCAGATACTATGCAATATGGACTATAGGTAACTTACATATTTTAATTATAACGTAGGAAAGACTACTTGAACTCAACCTTCTGCCTCAACGTCCTGAATAGTGGGGGTTATCAGTGTGTGCTATCATATTAGACTTATGTGCATTAACTCATTAATCCTCACAAACCTCTGAGATGGGTATCATTATTACTCCCATTTTACAGTAATGGTATTAAGGCCCAGAGAGATTATCTTGCCCAGACTTATATTCTACTAACAGGCAAAATCAGGATTTAAGTTCACACTTATCTTTTACACACTGATGCATAGGAGCAGATTTTACTTATAGTAGGTAGATTCTCAGAGGCTTGGGGAGAGGGAGGAGGGAGGTACTTGGTAACAATCCCAGCCCTTGCCGCTCCACAGGAGAGTAGGAACAATGAGGTCATCTTCATGGCCTTGGACTTGGCCAGTCTGGCTTCAGTGCGAGCCTTTGCCACTGCCTTCCTGAGCTCTGAGCCACGGCTGGACATCCTCATCCACAATGCCGGTGAGGAACAGCAGGCCGTGCAGGGGGTAGGAGGGTGGCAGGTAGTCTGGGTCAGTTGTCCCTGCACTTGGGTGTTATGAGAGCCCAATAGACCCATCTCAGTTCACAGATGGGGATGCTAAGGCTGAGGGGAACAGCTGCTCACACGTAGCCTCTGCACCAGGGATCAGTTCCTGTGGCCGAACTCGGGAGGCTTTTAACCTGTTGCTGCGGGTGAACCACATTGGTCCCTTTCTGCTGACACACTTGCTACTGCCCCGCTTGAGGATGTGTGCGCCCAGCCGTGTAGTGGTGGTGTCCTCAGCTGCGTACCGTCGTGGCCGCCTCGACTTCACACGTCTAGACCGCCCGGTGGTGGGCTGGCGGCAGGAGCTGCGGGCATATGCCGACAGTAAGCTGGCCAACGTACTATTTATCCGGGAGCTCTCCACCCAGCTTGAGGGCACTGGCGTGACTTGCTATGCAGCCCACCCAGGTGAGGCCTGGCTCTTTGGCTGCTCTTGACTACCCCTCTCATCCTTGTACCATACTGTGTTCCCCCAGATTCCCCCAGCATTCTGTCCCACAGGACAGAAGATTGTCCAAGGAGAGATTTGTTCTTTGCTGACTTTGGAGCCTCTAGGTTTCTCCTTTCCCACCACACGCATAGGTGCAGTTCACTGTATGGGGTTTGGCAAGAATAAGACTCCAGTTCTCACCCTATTGAGCCATCTGTACTGACTGAACTGACATTAGTAGTGAGGTCTGAGGCTGTAGCTCAGTATATAATACTTGTCTAGCATTGGCAAGACCCTGGTTTGCGCTGTTTGTTTGCTTGCTTGTTTGGGACAAGATTTCCTACTGTAGCCTAGGCTACCCTGGAATTCTGTATAACCCAAACTGACCTTGAACTCAAGACAGTCCTCTTGCATTAGCCTCACAATGGCTAGGATTGCTGGAGCAAACCAGAGCATGCTGAGCTGAGAACTGCTATTTAACACCTAATACCACTAAAAAGGAAAAAAAAAAGTTATGATAGTGATAATGACATATTCATCCAAGGAGTGTTTGCTGACTACTTACTACATATTAGGCATTATTCATAGTGCTGAAGATATAACAGTGAGCAAAATAAGATCTTTGTCAGAGGTTTTGGTTTCAATCCCCAGGATCCCCAAATTTAACATGTAAATAAAAAAACAAAGACTCTACCCTCATATCCTATGACAGGTAATGATTTAAAAAGATGTGGGGAAGGGACTGGAGAGATGGCTCAGGGGTTAAGATTCTGTCTCGGAAGCAGAAGGTCCTGAGTTTGGATCCCAGGTCCCACATAAAGATGCCAGGCGGAAATGGATAATAAGGTAAAAGAGCAAGAGCAAGTCAGGATGATTCCCAAAATCACCACAAGGACACACACACACACACACACATACACACACACACAGAGTAAATAAATAAAAAACTTAAAAAAGGGGGGGGCTGGAGAGGTGGCTCAGGGGTTAAGCCTCTGCCTTGCAGGCAGAAGGTCCTGAGTTCGGATCCTAGACCCCACATATAGACACCAGGCGGAAGCGGGGGCGGTCTGTATTTCTGGTCCTGGTAGGGCGGAGCCTGTGAATCCTAGGGCAGAGTAAACAAGGAGGAGGTGGAGGCGGTCTATGGTGGTTCCCGAATTCGCCCGTGGTTCTACATACACACACATACATGCACACACACACACATATATGCACAATTTAATAAATAATAATAAAAAATTTTAAAAAAGATGTGGGGAAGTAAAATAGGGTGAAAGCAATATGGAGTTCTCAGATGTGCATTTTTGCCAGTGTCAGTCAAGGAAGACAAATAACAAGTGCAAAGGCAGAAGTTCCTGATGGGCTTTAGGATGCTTTTGTGACTAGAATGGAGGTGGGGGGAGAAACAGTGCCAAGAGCTAGGGTTTTGAGATCTACTGTAAGCATTTTGGCTCCTACTGAGTAAAATTTTGATGAATAGACCCTTGCTTCAGACAGTAGGAACTATTGCCTTTATTACTATTACTATATTTTTTATATTCTTTATATTTTTGTTTGTTTATTTATTTATTTATTTTAGAGGATTAAGGTAGAGTTTATTAGACAACAGAAAGGTTGGAACTCATGGACTCTAGACATGGAGTGCCACGAGGGGCTAGGGCACCTCCATGAGAAGCAGGCAGCTGGAAAAGGAACTCATGGCACCTTAGTACCATGAGGGGCTAGGGTGCCCCCATGAAAAGTAGGCAGCAGGAAAAGAACCCAGTAGAGTGCCATAAGGGGCTAGGACGCCCTAGAGAATTCAAGGTGCCTAGGCATGGAATCCATGAGGAGCAAGGAACTTATTGAATACATGAGAAACAAGCACAGAACAGAACTCATGGCACTAATGCCACGAGGGGCTAGGGCACCACTTTAATTATTTTTTATTATTATTGTATGTATATGGTACATGTGTATGCAGACATATACATGTGCCTGTTTTGTGGAATCAGTTCTCTATACATCTTCATTTGAGTGGGAATCAAACTCAAGTGGTCTAGCTTGCATAACAAGCACTTTTACCCACTGAGCCAAGTTATGGGACCTGATTCTGCTTTCTTTGAGACAGGATCTCATTTTTTAATCCAGATTGACCTTCAATTCACTTTGTAGGCCAGACTGGTTGCTCCTTCTAGCAGTTTCTCCTGAGTATTGGATTATAGGCATGCACTATCATGTCTAACACCATACTGCATTTTAGAAAATCAATATTTAGAGTTCCTTAGTCACAATAATAGTCACAACTAACCACCATTAACCAGTTCCCTAACGCTCAAAAGAGTGGTAGGTACACCATGTGTCTAGAAAATGCTGGCTAAGGGCTAGAGAGATGGCTCAGGGGTTAAGACTCTACCTCGAAAGCAGAAGGTCCTGAGTTCAGATCCCAGGTCCCACTCAAAAAAAAACCCCAGGCAGAAATGAAAATAGCCTATACTTCCAGCCCTAGTGAGTGGAGTCTTTGGAAATCACAGAGCAAAGCAAAAAGGAGATAGACGCAATCCAGGATGATTTCTGAAGTCACCCTTGGTCCTTCACAGGGACATACAGTGTGTCTGATACACACACATACTCTTGCTCACTAAATAAATAAAGTTAAAAGAAAAAAAAGTGAATACTGGTTAAACAAAGGAATAGGGCTCAAGCTAAAAGAAGAGATGAAGTGTCAGGCATGATGTCTTAGTCTTACAATCTCCGTCTCAAAAAGCAAGGGCTGGGTCAGTGACTTAGGGTTCAAATGCGTGCCACACAAGCAAATGGACTGGAATTCCAATCTCTAGATTCCACATAAAATGCCGGTGGGTATGGTGAAACACCTGTAATTCCATCCACGCAAGGTGGAAACTGGAAATCTCCAAAGCAGAGTGCTTAACCAAACCAGTCCTGTCTCTGAATTCGATTAGAGATCCAACCTCAAAAAAAAAAAAAAAAAAAAACTGGAAGAGCAGTCAAAGATTATTTCCACACACATGTATACTTACACATGCAAACACACAAGGATGGATAGAGTGAAACAGCACAGGGAACACAGCATGATCTGGGATGTTTAGGTAATTTGGATGGCAGGAAGGAGACTTCCTGTAGGAACTGAAGGAAACATCACCTTGTGGGGACCCTGGACACTACCCTGACTTCCCTGGAACCAGATTTTGCTTCCCACTGCTTTTAGCTCTGTTCCCCTTGCCTGTTTCCTAGGCCCTTACTTACCTTCCTCCCCACCTTTCTTTCTGTCCACAGGACCTGTGAACTCAGAGCTGTTCCTGCGCCACCTTCCTAGGTGGTTGTGTCCTGTGTTGCGCCCAATGGCTTGGCTGGTGCTCCGGACACCCCAAGGGGGTGCCCAGACACCGCTGTACTGCGCTTTGCAGGAGGGCATCGAGCCCCTCAGTGGGAGGTACTTTGCCAACTGCCATGTGGAAGAGGTACCCCCTGCTGCCCGAGATGACCGGACAGCTCACAGGCTGTGGGAAACCAGCAGGAGTTTGGCAGGACTTGGGCCTGGGGAGGATGAAGACCCTGATGAAGAACCCCAGTCTCAGGACCAAGGGGCCTTACCTTCTCTGAGTGCCCTCACTCTGAAGGAGCCCACAGTTTCTGGACTTTCTCCCGGCACTCAGAGTTCACCAGACTTATCTAAATTGATACAGCGGATTCAGGTGAAATCTGAGCCTACACCCTAAGCTATCTTAATCCCCAAGACGGGATGCTTTCTGTAGCACTTCGGACCCCAGAAAATCTCAGCTATGCTGTGCCAGGCTCTCCCTGGGCACCAACAGGTTGCCAGTTTTACCTCAGTAGTTACTCTCTTTGACCTCTAGTTATGTATTGGACAGTTATGTTCCTAATGGAAGGAAATAAAGGCCACTATTACTTCCCAAGGACAGTAACCCCAAATTCAGGGATGACATGTCAGACACTGTGGTTCTCTGGAATTTAAATTTCAGATTTCCAGGCCCCACCCCATGTGCCCTGAGTGGTTCTGATTCGCTTTGGGCCAGGGCCAGGGACTTTTACAATTGATGTACTGCCAACGTCGAATATCAGTGAACTGAACCCTTTGCCACTATCCAGCTAGATAGTTAAATTGTCCCTATTTTACAAAGGCAGGATGCGGAAAGGATGCAGCTAGTAAGAGCAGAGGGCTGGAATTTGAACCCAGGGGTCTGATACTAGACCACTGCTGTCAGGCGGGTGCCAGTATTGTTACTGAAGTGCCCGGTGCGCACGCAGGGGGACGCCATCCAGGGTGCTTTAGGGCCGAGCCCTCCGATCAGATCCCACGGTAATAAAGCGAGCTGATTGCCGCCGCTGGTGCTGGCTCCCGCCTCTCTCAACACGCCGGCCCCGCCCTCCGCCGCCACACTTCCGGTGGGGCCGTCACCGCGGAGGGGTGCGGGCGGCCGCTGGGGGTGGCGGGATAGACTGGGCGCGGCCGGCGCTGCGGACCCACTACTGCTGCCCAGGTCCCTGCGGCCTCCGGGCGCTCCATCCCACCGGCGCCATGGGCAATTGCCACACGGTGGGGCCCAACGAGGCGCTGGTGGTTTCAGGTGAGGGGGGAGCGAGGGAGGTGGGAGACCGGGGAAGGGCTCGGAGGATCGGGGGCTGAGGACGCACTGGTGCTACCCCTGCGGCCGCATTTGGGACGGCCTCGGGCAGGGACCCCCACACACACACTGCTAGGGCCACGCCCGCGGCTGCCGCCGCAGCTCCCCTCTCCCCTGCGTGTGCCCCTCTGTTTATGCCTTCCTTTCTGCTCTCCTGCCCAGGCAAGGCCTCCCCTCCGTTTCCCCGTGGGTTGTGGGGCCAGGAGCCGAAGCCATAGGGTTCCGAGTGGGAGGGGACGGGGGTCCCGCAACGCTGTAATTGGACTGGATTCCAGCGCTAGAGTCGCGTAGCTCTGGAGCGCAGGTGCCTGCAGGAGGGGCCCCGCGAGGCATAGGTTCTTTTTCCAAGAGCAGGCCGACCCGTTAATTCCGAGCGTGCTGGGGCTTGCCAGGGTTACTGGCATTCCCCGCCCTGGAGACTCCGGTGCGGCCTCTACAGGTTGGGAAACCTGGGTGGTGCAGCTCTAGATTACAAAATGCAGCAAGCCCCAGAATTGTTCTAGGTGGGGTTAAGAGACTGCAGCATTGGGAAGGGAGAGCGCGCTTCGCTTTAAAAGGATTTGTGTATTTGGGATGTTTTAGGAGGTAACTGAAGCCTTGGAAGACACCAGCTTGCTCAGCTCCTGGCTTCCAGGTGTTGGGGAAGGGCCTGTTGCATGTCAGCTTGCAAGCGTGCAGCTGTAGACTTCCCACCATCAGTGCAGATTTTTAGCATGTGTGAAAAATTGGTAAAGCTGGCGATCGGGAGAGTAGAAACCCCGAGCTAGAGCTTATAGCTGTTTACCCTTGGGGAGGCGTAATGGATACATAAGGAATTTTCATCCTCAAACACACTCGTAAGTATAGTTCAGATCTCAAAATCAATCTTTCCATTGAGACATCATCATCCATGATCAGGACTCTGCTCCTGTGGGGGAGATAAGATACCTTATCTCCCTAAAAGCCAGGGGTCTTGGGTGAGATCAGGAGGGAGACTCCAAAGAGCATGAAGGTTAACTTACTCCTCCTAAGCCCAGGGCTTGTCTCCCAGCTCCCTACCCCTAGAGAAAGCTTTAAGACAGGGTAGAAGATGCTATGACACTATGTATATTAGGATGTCTTTGAACTCACAGTGATCCTTCTGCCTTGGTCT
Source organism: Typhlomys cinereus (assembly GCA_023101885.1). Taxonomy (NCBI): domain Eukaryota; kingdom Metazoa; phylum Chordata; class Mammalia; order Rodentia; family Platacanthomyidae; genus Typhlomys; species Typhlomys cinereus. Next base: position 323,417 of record JALPQD010000883.1, read on the forward strand.
CCCAGTTGTTGGGATTTTAAGTATCCACAACCGTTCCTGGTTGTGTGTGTGTGTGTGTGTGTGTGTGTGTCTAAGCCAGGACTTCACACATACTAGCAATCACCAGCACTAAGCCATACCCCCAGTCTAAGAAGACTTTTAGAAACTGGACTCTGCGCTACACCTTGTTTTTTTCTCATGGAGTTTTTTTAAGGAAGCAGACTGTGCTGAGGAAACCTCATAGTAATATGGGAAGTCTCAAGACTACAGAGTAAGAAGATCCCTTGTAATGGGCAGCTCTGTATCGTCTACTTTCTGGGAGTCTGCCTGTCGGACAAGAGCTAGTGCAGGTGTGGCTTGGCAGCTGTTTTAGAGGTAGGGAGAGAAAGACATGCAGAAACAGGGATGGACAGAAGAGGAGAGGGATAATGCATGGTCAAGTACCGTGGGATTTGAAACAATTAACCTGAGGGTCCACTCCATCTTGTGTGTGGATTCCCAAAAGAGCAGGGCAGTTAGCCAATATGTGCCTGTTGGAACCTTATCTAAGTACAAGGCACTGGGTCCAGTTTCAGGAAAGGGTTAATAAATCTCATGGTCATCTTACTGTGTAAACTCCTTCCTCATTCTGCAACCTAAAACCATTTTCTCTTTCGACTTTCACAAATTTTGTTTCTTTAGGGACTAAAGATGTAGCTCATTTGGTAAAATATTATACAGAAAGCCCCAGTGCTGAATAAATTTGGAATGATGTAACATGGTCATCCTCAGCTACATAATGAGTTGGGAGCTAGCTTGGGCTACATAAGACATTGTCTCAAAAAAAAAGTTTTCTTTTTTTTAATTTTTTTTTATTATTTATTCAACTGTGCGCATGTGCGTGTGTGTGTGTGCGTGTATCTGTGTATGTGTATAACCACGGACGAATTCGTGAACCACCATGGACGCCTCCACCTCCTTCTGCCCCGGGATTCACAGGCTCCGCCCTACCAGAACCAGAAGCCCTGGCTGCCCCTGCTTCCGCCCCGAGTCTATATGTGGGATCTGGGATCCGAAATCAGGACCTTCCGCCTACAAGGCGGAGGCTTAACTCCTGAGCCACCTCTCCAGCCCAAGTTTTCTTTTTTATATATTTTTCTGCTTTAAAAAATTTAAGGGAGGACTGGAGAGATGGTTCAGGGATGTTCAGATCCCAAGTAAAAACACCAGGCAAAAAAGGCAAGGCCTACACTTCTGGTCCTGGTGGGCAGAGCCTGGGAAATCGCAGAGCAAAGCAAAAAGGAAGTGGAATTAATCCTTGGACTTTCACAGGGACATATAGTGCCCTCTGACACACCCACAATTTAAAGGAACTCTTCCAGGAATAGTGTTTACAGATACTCAGAATGGCCCAGCACTTGACATACAGTTGTAGGCTTTCTGCAATACAACTTCTAACAAAACTAGGCTGTCTCAAATCTCTGGTAATAAGATTGTTTACCTTGATACTAAGAAAGTCAGGAAAGCACCCAAATCTGCATGTGACCTGTGTCCAAGCAGAGGGAGTTCATGGCTGGGAGACATAGAGTCCTTATGAGGTTGTCAAAAACAAAAAAAATAAGTCAACAGGGATTCCATGTATGCTAAGTGTGTCCGTGACAGGATCAAGCATACTTTCTTTATTGAGGAGAAGAAAATCGTTGAAGTGTTCAAGGCACAAGCACAGAGTCAGAAAGCTAAAGAAAAATTAATGGAGAGGCTGGGGATATGAGCGACAGAACACTTGCCTAGCATATTATACAAGGCAAAAAAAAAAAAAAGTGAGAAAGTCAGATTGGTGATGACACCCTGTATCTCAGGACTCGGGGTTGAAGCAAGAAGACAGAAAATGTGAGGCCCAGTCTGAGCTACACAGTGAGTTCCAGGTCAGTCAGGGCTACATAGTAAGACACTATCTCAGAAGAGGAAAAGGAAATTAAACAGAAATTTAAAAGGAAATCTTTTTCATTTGCAAATTGAGAGGGCACATCTTATTTCAATAACTAACTGAAATTTAATATTTTCTATGAGCGTCAGCCACAAGCCAAGTCAATATTAGCAGATATCTCCTTACCACCCTGCAGTTGTTGCAGGTACCTTAAAAAGTCATCTGCACCTATCTCTGCTTTGAAATGAAACTAGTAACTATATCTACCACTATGTTTTATTATTTAACATATTAAGGAAATTTAGGGCTGATGAGGTAGAACAGTGCTTGCCCACCATGCACAAAGTCTTGTGTTTGATACCCAGCACTGGGTATGGCATATGCCTGTAATTCCATCCTTCAATAGGTAGAAGCAAGAGAATCCAGAAATTCAAAGTCATCTTTGTCTACATAGTAGATCTGAAGCCAGCCTAGGCTCCATGAGATCCTGCTTCAAAAAAAAAAAGAGAGAGAGAGAGAGGCAAAACCTATTCATATATCACACATTTGGTAGCTTTAGCATTTACTTGACTTGATATAATTTTTCTTAGGTATTTGATTTTATGTATTTACACATTTTGAGCACACTATTAAAGCTACTGATTTATTATCCAGGCACAGTGTAATCCCAGCACTGAGAAGGCAGAGGCTGGAGGATTGCCATAAGTTTGAAACCATTTGGGGCTATATAGTGAGACCCTGTCTCAGAAAAAAATAAAACAAACAAAAATCTATCTAGGGAGATAGCTCAATGGATACAGTGCTTACCAAGCAAGCATGCAGACATGAATTCAGGTCCCCAAAACCCACATAAAAGTTGGGCATTGCAGCACATACCTGTAACCCCAGAATTGAAAGAAAGAGATAGGAGGGTCCTGGAGACTCACTGGCCAGACAGTTTAACCAAACCAGCAAGCTTCAAGTTCAGTGATAGCACCTGTCTCAAAAAAATTAAGTGGAGGGACTGGAGAGAGATGGCTTAGGGGTTAAGCCTCTGCCTCAAAAGCAGAAGGTCCTGAGTTTGGATCCCAGATCCCATGTAAAAATGCCAGGCAAAAATGAAGGTGGCCTGTATTTCCGGCCCTGGAAGGTAGAGCCTGGGAAACCCCAGAGCAAAGCAAAGAGGAGATAGCTTATTCTGGAGTGATTCCAGATTCACCCTTAGGCCTCCACAGGCACACACAATGCTCTCTAATATACACAGAGACACATTTAAAAAAAAAAAGAAGAAGAAGAAAGAAACTAAGAGAGCAATTGAGGATGTCTATCTCTGTATCTGCATGTGAACACACCCATACACACACATCCATACACACACCCCAAAGCCAAACAAACATTTTACGAATTGTGTTCAGGCTGAGAGTGATCTGGAAGCTGGAAAAAAATGTCTCTCGGGAAGAGGCTGCTGGGAATGGAGGCACTCTGCCAGTCTGAGCTTCCTGTTACTGCTCCTGGGAGCCTGGCATGTTGCCCTTGGCCACAACCAGTGGCAGCTGCTCCCAAGGTCAAAGGCCTACAGGAAAGGTAAAGGGTGGGCACCCACGTGGTTTTGTCTGACTGCCCCTCACCCCTGTGCAGTTACCACTTCCTCCCACCACTTATTGAGAAGTTCCTAGAGATGATAGAGGTAGCCATGCCCCAGCTCCTACCAGTAGATGCAGAAGGAGCTGTGATTTTTGGCCCTCCTCCAGTTTCACTTGATCTCAACATGGTTTGGGTTTCAGACAGATTGCCTGTCCTCGGAGATCTGCCCTGTAACATTTCCCAGGGCTGAGGAGCCCATAAAGGCTTAGAACAACAGCCCTGTGGACAGGTAACAAAAACACATAGTCATGTGATCCAGGCCAGCTTGAGTTGCAGAGTGAAGTCTTACCAAAAGAAAAAAAAGGGAAACAAGATGACCTGACAATCTGAGTTCTATCTCTAAAATCCATGTAAAGATGGAAGATGAGAACCCACTCCACAGAGTTGTTCTCTGACCTCCACACGTGTACCAGGGCACACATGGAATCTACATACACACACAAACAGAAAAATGCTAGGCTGTTTTCCTAGCAGTTCAAAGCCCGGGATGTGATTCCCAATGTTTAGGAGGTGCAGGCAGAAGGATTAAAAGTTCATGGTCACCCTCAGTGAAGTTGAGGCCAGCCAGGGCTGCATGAGAACTTGTTTCAAAAAAAAAAGGAAGAAACAAGTAAAATGTCTTTTTACTGAAACCACTCACCCCAGAGAAGTGTTCTTGATCCTTGGATCTCTGGTTTGACCTTGGGTTAATGATCAATAATCTGAACTGCCAGGAATTAGAACTGTTCACATTTTTTTCATTATTTTGGAATATTTGCCTATAGATAAGATATGTTGTTGGGAATGCAACCCAAAGCTAAACACTGAATTAATTTGTCTCATTTACCTGAAAGTAAATTAGAATCTAGTTTTTAGTGTACCTTCATTTTGACTGCAGCTTATCACCTGAGGAAATTTTCCATTTGTGGCATCTATCTAGCACTCAAAAAGTTCTAATTTGGGGGCTGGAGAGATGGCTTAGGGGTTAAGGCTCTGCCTCCCAAGCAGAAAGACCCGAGTTTGGATCCCAAATCCCACAGGGGCCCAAGGTAGGGAATTGCCAGGTGGAAATGGCAGTGGCCTGCACTTCTTGTACTTCCAGCTCTGGGAAATCCCAGAAGGAAGCAAAACAAAGTAGAAGCAAAAAATAAAAATATTTTTTGAAAGGAGGTAGAAGCTAGATTTATTATCAGTTGCCTAACCAGCTGAATTGTTTTGCCTGATGGTATTTGTCCTAAAATGCCAATGGAACATCACTTTCCGCCTTTACTCCCTGTGAGCCCCCCTCACTCACACACACTATAGCTTCTTGACCTGTAAGAAGATGCTCCATGGGGGCTGGAGAGGTGGCTCGGGGGTTAAGCTTCTGCCTTGCAGGCAGAAGGTCCTGAGTTCGGATCCTAGACCCCACATATAGACGGCCAGGTGGAAGTGGGGGCAGCCTGCGTTTCTGGTCCTGGTAGGGTGGAGCCTGTGAATCCCAGGGCAGAGTAAACAAGGATGAGATGGAGGTGGTCCATGGTGGTTCCCAAATTGGTCCGTGGTTCTACACACATGCATACACGCACAATTGAATAAATAATAAAAAAAATTTTAAAAAAAGAAGATGCTCCATGATCTGCTTGCCCTCTGCCCCCACTACCTTCCTCCCTGCCCTGAGTCTTCAGAGACACTATAATTCAGCTGCAGAAAATCATACAGACCTTTGGCCTTGAGAGACAAACATCTTGAAGCTTTCATGAAAAAGCAAGTTGGGTTTTTTCCCCAAAGAGTTCTAGTTCCTTTGCTTCATGCTTGTTGTTCATTTCCAAGTTAACTCCCTGTGCAACTTTTACTAGCACTTCCTTGAACTTGATGAGTAATGTTGGCATTAACAGGAATTTACTACAAGAATTTCGGTAATTGGTTTTTCTTATTTCTGGGTGGAGAAAATGCTGAGTATTTCCACAATCTGGATTTGGGTTGTTGCCCAGTTAGCTGTTTAACTGATGTAGTTTACAGAAACCACTTCCTTTAGAGACCTTTCCTCTTGCTTCTTGCTTCTCTTCTTTGTCCCACAAGCAGAAATTAGTTTTGAAGTCTCCCCTCCCTATCTGCTTCTACAGAGAACAAAGTTACTCTCAATACTATAGGATAGAAAACCAGCTTCACTGAGATGCATCTGCCAGGCACAATGAGACTGTTACTGTGACTCAAAGACTCCCACTAGCCCGGAATGCTGCCCCTTGTATTCCTCTCCAGCTGCTAGCGGGTGAGCCTTATGATATTATCCTCTCGGGATACACTTTGTCCTCCTTGCTTCACCACTTACAAGATTTAACTTCACCTCTGTCTCCCTAGCACATAAACATGTTCTCTACTTGTATGTTGAATGCACAGATAAATAACTGAATGGAAAATAGAAGCTTTCCTGGCTACTCAGTGTTCTGTCCTTCGAAAGCAATTACACTTCAAGCTATTCATAGTCTTATATGCAAATTGCCTGTGTAACAAACTAGATTCTAATCCCTTAGGAGTAGGGGGAAACTTGTTTCACAATTATCTTAGCACCTGATACCCAACAGGAGCTGTTGCTAAGTCTCAGAGCAAGTCTCAGAATTCAGCTGGGTGTAATGATAGACACACCTGTAACCTCATCATGGAGAGGCAATAGCAGGAGAATTGAGCAATATAGTGATGCCCTGTCAAAAAACAGCATAAAGATATAGTAGCTCACACTTAAAATTCCAGCACTCAAGAGGTTGAGGCAAGAGGATCACTGCAAATTCAAGGCCAGTCTATAGTACATAGTTCCATGCCAGCCTTCTACAGTGTAAGACATTGTCAAATAAATAAATAAGCTAGAGCTTCTGTTAGAGAAGTGGGAAGCAGACAGTCTCAGAAACTGACCAGGAGTGGTTTGCTTTGCTTCCCAGGGGGCTGTTGTGGTTCGGACTATAAACAGTACGTGTTTGGCGGCTGGGCCTGGGCATGGTGGTGTATCTCCGACACACAGAGGTAAGAGCCCAGGGGCTCTGGAATCCATTCATCCTGGTGGGCAAGAAAGAGGGGTTTTCAGTGGGCCTACCTCCTTCACCCCACAGGCTAGATAGAGCATCTGCCATTCTTATCCATGTGGTGGGAGGAGGCTCCCCAAAGAGTAGCTAAAATGGCTGCACAGGGACACAGGAGGCACACATCAGGAAGTCCTGTCCCGTGGTCTCCAACTGTTTATTAGTGCTTTTTCCCACTGGAAGTGATAGTAGCTTCTGTCCCACAAAGTACTTGGCCAGACCCAGGCAGAAACTCAATTCTGAATTCTAGTACAATCTTCCCCAAGAACTCTTGTCACACTTAATCTGTAATCTCAGCACTCAGGACAGCCGATGTGGGATAGTTGCTTGTTTGAGACTAGTCTGGGCTATGTAGCAAGATCCTGTCTAAATAAATGAAAAAACAAAAATAAATAAAGTAAGCCAGATATTGTGGCTTATGCTTATAATCCTAGCACTTGAGAGACTGAGACAGGAGGATTGCTAAAAGCATGAAGTCAGCCTAGGTCACATAGTCTTAAGCCAGACTTGTCTAGTTAGCAAGACCCTGCCTCAAAAAAACTTTTTTTTTTCATTATATCAGGCATACTTGCTCATGTCTGTAATTCTGGCAGAGGTAAAGGCAGGAGAATCAGAAGTTTAAGGACAGCATCAGATACATAGTTTGAAATCAGCCAGGGCTGCCTTGGCTGTGCAGGCTCTGGAGCAATTCAAGCAGAGATAAAATGACATAGGATGGACAGACACACAGGTCTGTGACAGCAGAGGATTAAACACAAGGGGTAAAGATACGAGGAATGTCTGTTGGGGCCTGACAGGACAGACCTGGACTCTTAAATCAATTTTGAAGGGCTTTTCAGAGACAAGATTTCAGTTCCCAGGGCATCTGCCATCTCGCTCTCTCTGCTGATGCCTCTAGAGTTCAGGGCAGGACCAGATGTGTCCTCCCTGGTGTTTGTCACAAAGCCTGCAACCCAGGAAACAAAGCACTCTAACCACGCTTTCATCAGCATCCCCTTCCTGATTATGGTGCACAGTGGACTGGCATCCTAAAGACTTACTTCTTCTGGCTGGTAGTCTGAACCTGTAATCTTTCTACTCTAACCCCTACCAGTCAGCAGAGAAAAGTCCCTGTCTGTGTGAAGATGCTCAAATGTGAGGCTCTTGGCAGTCTGAGGGCACTGCTGAGATTGAGGGATGGGAAGCATATCACAGTTTTTAACATCACCGATTACTAGAAACCCCCTTTACTCTCCTGCTTCTCCCCTCTCTTTACCCTGTCTACCTAAAGGATCCTGGGGAAGGCGTTGGGGTGCCCTGTACAAGGTCATCAATGTCATAGCAATCACAGATGGTATTCCAGAGAATGCCCAGGCACACCTAGATGGCTCAGCTGGCCTTCCAGAAGGCATGGGGGCACTCTGCAGAGACTGCCACCCACACACCATGCACTCCTAGCACAGCAGACTATCTTGTTCAAATGCCTTGACTTACACCCAGCCCCAGACGGTAGATTTGCTCAGAAACCAGTCCTACACTGACAGCTCTGGCTAAGAGAATACGCCGGCAGCCTGTTCTCTCCATCTTTAGTCTCCCATCTCCCACTCCTGTTTTTTGGCTCAGGGAGCAGAGCTTCTAGATAGTAGGGAAAAGTCTCCCTGACAGCAGATAGGAAGTAAGAACTGAAGGACCTGTACCTCATTTTAAGAATGAGATTGACCTCAGGCTCAGCTGCTTCCTCTGGCTGGGTAGTCTGAATCTGGGATCTTTCCCTATCTTGTTCCCCAGACCTCTAGCCCACTTACAGAACATAGACTCTTTCCTTAGACTGGCAGGAGCCTCTTGGGTGTCAGAGTAGAAAGGTCTAGGTTGTGTGATAACACACTCCTGTAATCCCAGCACTCAGGATACTACAGTAGGAAGATCTCAAGTTCATCCTCACTCTGGGTAGCTAGAGAATTCTAGACTAGACTGGCTATGACATTTTGTCTTAAAAGGCCAGAATCAGAGAGTCAGATTTAACTCAGCCTCCTTTTGAGAACCTACATGGCCACCCTGATGTCACTCACCTGCAGTATCAGCATCAATTCCTGAGGCTCAGCAAAATCTCTCCTGCTATACTTTGCTGCAATATCCTGTGCCATCCTGATGCCCTGATGCAGGCAGCTCTCTTTCCCGTAACTGAACAAGTCTTTACCTCTGGCATCTGAGCTGCAGCCTCTCCCTTCCCTTCCTTCCTCCATCTTCCTCCCTTTCCTTCCATCTGTCTTTCCTCCTGCTTTCTTCTCTCTTTCCCCAAAAGAGAGCTTGGTGGTTCCTGTTTGATCTAGGTTAAGAGTCTCCTCAGAGGCTAGGGATATAGCTCAGAGGCACTTGTAGCACATACAAGACCCTGGGTTCCATCCTTAGTACTGGAGGAGCAGATGGGAGGGTGGAAAGTAGTCCCAGGCCCAAGAGTGCCAGTGTTAGGGTTTCACATGGAGGTAACCTTTGCATGTGTGCATGGCTGGACCTTCTAAGCTGGTGCTGTGAGAAAGTCCCTCCCAGGCTAAGGTGGAGGTTCTGTATCATCTGTTCTTCAGCGCCCTTCTTCACCTGCTTCTTTCCTTTACTCTCAGTCTCTGCATTCCCTTCCTTCTTTGGTTTAAGGAACCCGTCCACGATATCCACACAGCCTGCCTCTACCTGAACCACAGTCCTACATTTATACACCCACAGCCAGGGTAGGCCAAGTAGCCTACAGGCACCTTTTTTTTTTTTTTTTTTTCCTTTGCCAATATTCTTCTCTGCTCATGCCCAAATTGGGAAATTCTCCTATCAGTCCTAGTGAACATTCGGACACAACATTCTTTCACTTCCAGCTTTCTTTGATCCTCCATCCCACCCCCCAATCAGACATCCAAAAGTTTGAGATTTTATAGTTACAGTTGCCTTTTAAGTCATATCACCCCAACTTCAAAGGTCCATGCCCCAAAGAGGATTCAGTGTTTGTGTGGCTCATTAATTCCCAAAGTAGCCACTTCTTCCCAATTTCTGAAAACAGGCCTGTGTTAGGAAGGTAGAGCTAAAGCTAATGTTCCCAGATCATGGCAGGAGTCTCCAGGAAAAGTGAGGCTGTGGCAACCTGGGTGCCCTGTGTACAAGTCTCCTAGTCTTCTAGCCCTTGGCCCTGAGCACTAACTGACCATTCCTCAGCCTAGAAGCACCTTGTTGAAAGGGGATTGGGGCTAAAGAGACCTGAAAGCCTCAGGCGCAAGGGGGTGCCTCTCCTGCAACCGTAGGCTGAGTTGGCAGGGGTGGGTTGAAATGTTGAAAACACCCCTACTTAGCCCCCATTTGTCAGGCATCAGTGCTTATCTGGTAACCACTGTGTGTATTTGCTGTGTCCCCTCCTACCCTTCCTGTCCCTACCTCTCCCTACCCCCCTGGCTGCTCCTCAGACTGTCTCTGGAGGTTATGACCATCCTGTGTCGCTGTGAGAATATTGAGACGTCGGAGGGGGTTCCGCTATTCGTAACAGGGGTTGCACAGGTAATAACCCACCTGCTTCCTCTTCTATATCTAACCTTCTCTCTTCCTGCTCCATAGGACCTGGTAGACAGAAGTTGGATGGATTCCTCTTCTAAGAGTGTGTCTCCCTCCCTCTTTCCTTCTCTGCTGCTCTGGGTCTCAGGGTGGATCCTTGTAGTTGCTCAGGGCTCTTGCCTTTGCCCTTGTTACAAGTAAGAAAAGAGCAAGGGATTCTGGAAATTCTGCCCAGGTCAGCCAGTGGGTGTCCTTGGATGCCAAGCCTTATTACCATGAAGTCATAGCTCATGAAATCTGTTCTTGGCCAGACGTGAGCAACTCCAAGTGCTTTCTCTGTAATATGAAAATTCCCATCTTCCTTGCTTTGAGTGCCAGCTCTCTGTTAAACATTTTCTTGGTTTCAGGTAGTGGGAATGGCAGCTATAAACATCCAAAGCTCCTGCTTCCTAGAGCCTGGTAGTGATAGGTCCCAGGCTTAAAAAGCATCTTGTTCTTCCCTTTCCTTGACTCTATTGTCTTGAAATCTTCTCAGGCAAAAATCTAGCCCTTCCTTACCTATCCAGCTCTAGCAGGAAAGGATGCCACATCAGTCTTAGCTGAGGGAAGTCCATACAGAGAGCCAAGAGGCTCTTGGAGCCCTTTGCGTGGACTGGATAGTGTCCAGTTTTTCATTGGCCCTTTTAGAAACAGCTTGATTCCTCCATATCACTACTTCACTTGAGAGTTCAATCAATTCCCATGTCCCATTTAAATTGACAAATTGGACACCGGAAGAATCAGATTACTGGGCACACCAGCTCTTTCTAGGATTAATACTGCTAGTGTGACCCACATTGCCCATGCCAGCTGTCTGGGCTCAATACAAGATGATGAGTTTTAAGTTACAGTTTATGACCAGGTAGAGGGACCAGACAAAGCATCCCTGACATGGATAATTTCCTTTTTTTTTTTTTTCTTTTTTGCAAGGACTTTTCCATCTTGGCCCAACAGTGGACATACTCCAGGCATCCCAGGTTGCTGAGTAGACCCAGGAAATAAGGGCCCATAGTAAACATTTAGATGGTATCCATGGACAGTCTCCATGACACAGCCTGCAGTAATACAGACACACACACAAATGAGAGAGAGCTAATCCCTCATTTCCCTGTCCCTCTGCCTCAAGACACTGTAGCCACTTCTTTCCTGCTTTCTTTTCCTCAAAATTCAAGCCAGAATGACTTGAGCAGAGAACATACTTGCACATGTGCAGCCTACTTGTTTTACCCCCCTAGAGCCGCCTGTGTCCGCCCGGCCCTCCCTCTAGCATCTTCTTGCATACTGACAAGTACACACTCCAGGAGACTCCTCACCAGGACACTTGATCTGTCCCATCCACAGCAGTGAGGTACTGGACTTGCCCTACACCCCAGGCTCTGAGTCCCTAGACCCATGCCCCTGTTTTGCATTTCTTGGCAGGATTTCCCTAGAGATTATGACGTTGCAGCCCCGCTGTGAGGACGTAGAGACGGCCGAGGGGGTAGCTTTAACTGTGACGGGTGTCGCCCAGGTATAGTAACTCAGCAGCCCCACGCATGTCTATTGAGGTGACTCATCCCCATACTGGAGTTTGGGGGGGAGGAAGAGAGGACACCATCCAGAGGCAGTTTCTCTCCAGAACCCCTGCCCCCCACCCCCAACAACAAGGTCATCATCACTGGACATGTTCCCTTGGGCGCGTTGGCTGCCAGCAAGACTAACAGACGCCTCTTTTCTCCTCAGTGGTCCTCACAGGACAGAAACATGCTGAAGTATCCTGTCTCACTAATCTGCCCCCATTCTTTACAGGCATTGGACATGACAAACCCCCAAGTCCAGGCCTCCCCCGTTCCTTGGGTGGCCTAGAGGGAGAGATCCTGAGAGGCAGAGGAGCTCTAGGCTCTGGGAGTAAGAGGCTACAGCTTATCCCTATTTGGGGCTTAGATGGGGTGTCCCTCCCTCAACTACCTTCAGTTTTACAGGACAATGAGTTTCCACCTGTTACTGTCTCCAGCTGAATGCCCACAGAGTCAGAGACATCATCATTTGCAACCTGGAGTATCTCCTGCCCGTCTAGGCTCTTTCCAAGTCCATCTGTCTGTCTGTGCCCCTATTGCTCACTCTCCTTTGCATACCCCTACCCCTAAGCCTGAGGGTCTCCCATGTTAGAAGACTGCAGAGAAAAACCTGGCTGTTGAGGAAATGTGGGTTGGAGAATGGGCAGATGGGACCCAATGCCTGGGAGAGAAGGTTGGGTTATGGTTTGGGGCCACTAGAGAAGGCAAAATTCTCATTGTAAGAGTTGCTTGTGCTGTCTCCCCTCTAGGGGCCTCAGAACCCACCTTTGAGGTCCCCCACCTGACAGGAAGAGCGGGCACAGCCGCCAGCCTCTTCACCTCTGGGTCTGGGGCCTCCATTTGCCTTCCACTTGGCTCAGTTATCTCTGTGACCCCGCAGGTGAAGATCATGACAGAGAAGGAGCTTCTAGCTGTGGCCTGTGAACAGTTCCTGGGCAAGAACGTGCAGGACATCAAGAATGTTGTCTTACAGACCCTGGAGGGACATCTACGCTCCATCCTCGGTGAGATCCTACCCACACTCATGTAGTCCCTGAGCCCAGGCCAGGGTAATCAGGTAGCCTGTCCCACTGAGGTTTGAACTGAAACATGTTATTAATTTTAACATTTGAGGTGGTCTCAAGGTATAATTCAGTGATAGAGCTTAGCATGCAAGAACCCTTGGATTTGATCTCCAAAAGCAGGAAAAAAAAAAAAAAAAAAAGATAGGGCTGGACAGATAGCTCAAAAGCATGAAGACCTGAGATCAATCCGTAGAGTTAAGAGTGCTAGTCATGAAGTAGCGAGAACCTGAGTTCACATCTCCATTACCCATGTAAAAGCCAAATATGCATGTTGGGTCTATACTCTAACAATGTGATCAGAGGAGACAGATCCTGGGAGCTCATTGGCTACCTGCCCTGCTGAAGTGGCAAGCTTCAGGTTCAGTGAGACTGTCTCGTGAGACTAAGATAAGAATGACAGAAGACACTCAGTGTTTCCCTCTGGCCCCAACACATGTGTACACCAACACACACACACACACACACACACACACACACACACACACACACACCAATTAGGGTAGCATACAGGCATATAATATACTTGTAGTCCCAGCTGTGGAGAAACAGAGACAGGTGAATAGATACCTGGAACTCACTTGACTAGCCAGCCTAACACAGTTGGTGAACTCCAGGCCAGCAAGAGTTCCTGAAAATAAAAAAACAAGGTGGGGCGCTGGAAAGATGGCTCAGAGCTTAAGCCTCTCCCTCCCAAGCAAAAGGTCCTGAATTGGGATCCCAGATCCCAAATAAAATTACCAGGCAGAAATGGTAGCAGTCTATACTCCTGGCCTAGGAAGACAAAGCTTGGGAGACTCCAGAACAAAGCAAAAAGGATAGCACAACCGAGGTTGATTCCCGAAGTCACCCTTGGGCCTCCACAGGTATACACAGTGCCCTCTGATACACACAGACACACAGATATTCACAGACACACACACACACACACACACACACACACTAAAAAAAATTTAATTAAAAAATTGGGATTAGCAATATTTGCTTAGCAGATAAAAAGTGTTTGTATACAAGCTGGATCCCTAGAACCAACGTAGTGGAAAGAGAGAACCAACTCCCAAGTGTTGTACAATGATCTCCACATGCACTCCAAAATACATGTGTGCCTCATAGTCATACACACATGCACATATAAAAAAATAAAAAAGGTGGCTAATGTATGAGGAATGACACCCAAAGTTGACCTATGGTACACGGGCATACATGCAGACGCACACAAATAATGAATTTTAAAATGATGAAGGGAAGGCTTTCAAATTGTCGGGAACAATCCCCTCAGACGTCTGGTGTTGCTGGGACACATTTGTTCATCCAGCTTGGACTCTGCACTAGGAAACTTAGTTCTCATTGTTGAAAAGAAATCTCAGGAAGATTCCACTCAGACCGCTTGACCCCTGCATGTACCCAGGCTTCTTGAATATTTCCTCCCTTTCCCAGCTAGCTAGGCCCCTGGGGACAGATTCTGCATCTCTCTGTCCCCAGGGACCCTGACTGTGGAGCAGATTTATCAGGACCGAGACCAGTTTGCCAAGCTGGTGCGGGAAGTGGCAGCCCCTGATGTTGGTCGTATGGGCATTGAGATCCTCAGCTTCACCATCAAGGTGAGGTGTGATGGGAAGGCCACGCTAGCAGGTCCACCTGGGAGATGGGTATTTGGTGGGGTACCCTTGTGCCCATGTGTTCCATGGGATTAACCACCTTTCCCTACCTAGGATGTGTATGACAAAGTGGACTATTTGAGCTCTCTGGGTAAGACACAGACCGCTGTGGTGCAGAGAGATGCTGACATTGGTGTGGCAGAGGCAGAGCGGGATGCAGGCATCCGGGTATGTAGGATTTTCCTTTAACCTCTCCGTACAGAAAGTGCAAGGCTAATGGACCTATGGTCCCTCAGCTGAACCTCAACACTACCCTTCCTGCTTTTAGGAAGCTGAATGCAAGAAGGAGATGCTGGATGTGAAGTTCATGGCAGATACCAAGATTGCTGACTCTAAGCGAGCCTTTGAGCTGCAAAAGTCAGCCTTCAGTGAGGAGGTCAACATCAAGGTGAGATGCTAAGGCACCCACGCATGGGGTTTGGCCTCAGGATGTGCTGCCAGCCTCTCATATGCCAAGTCTTCTACCGCAGACGGCTGAGGCTCAGTTGGCCTATGAGCTGCAAGGGGCTCGAGAGCAGCAGAAGATTCGGCAGGAAGAGATTGAGATTGAGGTTGTGCAGCGCAAGAAGCAGATTGCTGTAGAGGCACAGGAGATCCTTCGCACTGACAAAGAGCTCATTGCCACCGTGCGCCGCCCAGCTGAAGCCGAGGCCCACCGCATCCAACAGATCGCCGAGGGTGAAAAGTAAGAACTGGAACTGGACTGGGCCGGTCAGTCCCGCTGTTCTGTTGTCAGTGCTCCCTATACTCTCCCTGCTTTCCCATGTCTGCTGCCCCTTCTCTGCAACAGGATAAGCCCACCTCCCCCAAGCCTGTTGTCTAGAAGACAAATGAAATAAGGAGGCTGGAATTCATGAGACAGTGGTTAGCATAGAGGGTCTCTCTGCTAAACCCCTCCCACTTGCAGCTGGAAACAAGTGCCATCTGCCTGCTAGAGCCAACAGGACAGGACACCCCTTCAAATATCTCCCATCCCATGCATGCTAGAGAGATAGCTTAGGGGTTAAGACTCTGTCTCGCAAGCAGAAGGTTCTGAGTTTGGATCCCAGGTCCCATGTAAAAAAAAAATTCCAAGCAGAACCAGCCACTTCCTGCACTTCCAGTCCTGGTGGGCGGAGACTGGGAAATCTCAGCGGGAAACAAGAAGGTAGAAGCAATCCAGGGTGATTCCGGAAGTCACCCTTGGCCCTCCACAGTGCCCTGTGATACACACACACACACACACATATATACATACATACACACGTAAATTAAAATATATATATACAAGTATCTCCCATCCCTAACAGTCACTAGAAGGTAAGACCTGAGCGTGTGCTGTCTCCTAGGCAAGGCTTGAGGGGATCGGGCATCTCTGACTTATTGCTGTCCTGGACTCCTTCAGAGTGAAGCAAGTCCTCTTGGCACAAGCAGAAGCTGAGAAAATCCGAAAAATTGGAGAGGCAGAAGCAGCAGTCATAGAGGCTATGGGCAAGGCAGAGGCTGAGCGGATGAAGCTTAAAGCTGAGGCCTACCAGAAATATGGAGATGCAGCCAAAATGGCCTTGGTGCTGGAGGCCCTGCCCCAGGTAAGGTTCTCACCCAGGCTGGCTTCCAAAGTTCAAGTCTACTTCTTTGACAAATGGGACAAGTACCAAAACTTCTCTAGGTCTAGTCAAAAATATGTTCTCCCAGATGTTAGAATCAAATGGGATACTCAGTAGAGGACAGGAACTTGCCAGCGGGCCCAGATCATCTGGCCCATGGACCTCTCCTGCCATTCCTTGTTAACCAGACAGCTTTGGATTTCAGTAACTTGGAGAAAGGAGGGAGAAGTGAACAGGAGTCTATATTTTCTGCTCTGACTGCATTCTCCAACGGTTCCACCTCCTAGATTGCTGCCAAGATCTCTGCACCCCTGACTAAAGTAGATGAAATAGTAGTTCTCAGCGGGGACAACAGCAAGGTGACGTCGGAAGTAAACCGGCTGCTGGCAGAACTACCTGCCTCTGTGCATGCCCTCACTGGTGTGGATCTTTCAAAGGTGTGTAGATCTGCCTGGCTATGGTGTGGTCTCTGGACAGCCCACTGAACTGTACAGGCAGATGGGTTTAGGGCCATAAAGCCAAGGCTCATAGTATCTTTCCATCTTTGCAGATACCCCTGATCAAGAATGCCACCGGTGCACAGGTGTGAGGCTCCTGCAGGCCCACGTCTTTGAGCAGCTGCCTGCACCTACTCAGCACCCGTTTCAACACCACAGGAACGTTACTGACTCTGGTGCCTTATTTTGTAGGGACCAGAAGTGCTGCGCGTTCAGGCCATCTCTGGTTGTCTTCCTTTCCCTTCTCTCTGTCTCTTCTTCTCATCCTAATATTCATTACCATATTCATCATCTATTCTGTCTCTTCCACCCTCATCTCCGAGTATCTTCCTCTAGCCATCTATTCTTCTCTTTTGTGCTTCCTACCCCCTATGCACATCACATAATTTAAGCTAAAGTTGTTCATTGTAATCACTGTCTGTCTATGGGGGTAGTCCTGCTGCTCCTCAGAATCCTGGTGCCTTGAAGTTCTCCATGTATCTGTCCTTCTTGAGGCCCTGACAGAGCCCGTTATGGGTGCAAGGATTTGGGGCTGGACACCCACTCTCCATCTGACCTAGTCTTCCCAGCCCTAAACCCTGATCCAGGAAGCTCATAACCTACATACTGCTGCCTCTTGAAGTCTGGGTAGCCATGGCCTGCAGGGTCTAGAGCTATTCCCCCTTCACTCCATCCCCCCGGGCCCAGGCCTATTTCTACACCTTACCCTTTTCCTGATCCCCAAGGGCATAGAGGTAAGGCCTCCTGTCTGTAACAGCTCCCTCAGTGCACTGCCTTAGGAGGCCCGGCTTGTGCTCAGGGGATTTCCTTTCACTGGCATGTTCCCGCTAATAGGGGTGGGTCTTAGTCCCAACTCTGTTATGCCTTTCTGGGATCAGGTTCTAGACCCGTTTGGAACAGGAGAATGTGTAGACCCTCTTCCTGCTAGTTTGTGCTGTCCTGAGCATGGAACTCCCAGGAGGCAATGCTGTGCCAATCCTGTACAGAATTAAGTGCCGTAGACTGGCCAAACCCCATTTCCCTTGTGCCATTTTCTTCCTGGCCAGAATGATGGGGTCCTAGCCACGGGAAGCAGCTAAATCTTCTGTCTCCTTACACTGTTGTTGGCAGAAGAGACCAGGACCCTAGTATCCTAGCAGGGGTGCTGTCAGGTGTCCTATGGTCCTACTCCTGGCCCTGCCCCAGCCTGTGTAGCTTTCTGCATGTGGATGCTGCATGTCTGGTCTGGGGCTTGGATGTTGCACTGCCCCACTGCCTATCCCTTCTGGTAAAATAAAAATCTCTTATGTCCACCCATTGGGTTATGTATTCTGTGAGGAGAAAGACAAGGAACCAGGGGTCAACCAGGTCCCAACCACTTCAGCCTCAAGGCTGTTTTTAGCCTGTTCTTCTCCACCCTGGCCACTGGGGGGCACCAGCACACTTGCCTTGTCTCCAGTGGCTGCCTGGGACCAGAGAGTCCTTTTGCACTGATGCCTCAGCAAGTCTCAGCATTATGAGCATGAACTCTGAAATCTGACTGGATATAAATTTTAGTTCTGTTGTTCATTACCTGTAAAATCTTTGAAAATGTCATCTTCCCAGGTCCCAACATTCTTTTATTTATTGTGGTTTGGGTTTTTTAAGAGGTGTGGGTAGTGTGGGGTGGGGGACTGCCATTCCAGCCATGGCACACAGGCAAAAGTCAGAGGATAACTTTGTGGAGTTAGTTCTCTCCACTTTTACATGACTTCCTGGGGTTGAACTCAGATTACCAGGCATGTGCGTGGAGAAAGCATCTTTACAGTCACTGATCTTATAGCAGGGCCCTTTTGTTTTGAAATGGTCACATATGGCCCGAGGCAGCTTCCAACTCTGTATAGCCAAAGATGATCTTGAACTGCAGATTCCCTTGCCACCATTTCACAAGTGTTGAAATTACAAACTTGTTCCAACTCCCAGTTCATTGTTATTCTTACTTTTTTTTTTTTTACATTTATTTATCTGTCTGTGTGTCTGTGTGTGTGTGTGTATGCGTAACCAAGGACAAATTCGGGAATCACCATGGACCACCTCCACCTCCTCCTTGTTTACTCTGCCCTGGGATTCACAGGCTCCACCCTATCAGGACCAGAAACACAGGCCGCCCCATTTCCGCCCAGCGTCTATACATGGGGTCTAGGATCTGCGCTTGCAAGGCAGAGGCTTAACTCCTGAGCTACCTCTCCAGCCCCGATCAATATTCTTACTTTAAATTTAGCATTGGCTTTGTCTTAGATATCAAGAAGAATGGTGGACAGGACAAATGTCTAGGTTTTGGAGTTTGTATTCAGGTAGAAATAAAAGTATACAGTATATTAGATAGCGAGGAGTAGCAAAGGGAAAAATAAAACAAGGAAAGGAACAGGGAGTTTAAGAAGATGGTGGGTTTTCAGGTGTCCCAGAGGACCTCACTGAGGACAAAGGAATGAGTCTTGCGGTGAAGGAGGAGCTTCCATCCACACTGTGTGGCATGACCAAAAAAATCAAGGTCAGCGTGTTTGAAAAACACAGGTGAGAAGGTGTGAATGTCATCAGCAGATGAGGTCAGGGGAGAAACTTGTATCCACATTGTGTAAAACCTTATTAAGGCATATTTTGGCCTTTGTTCTGAAATGGAAAACCTAAAGGGCCTTCAAAGAGAGGTGTTGTTATCTGACACTTCTAAAAATAACATTCTATTAGAACCTAGCCTAGCTGGACATGGTGACACCTTCCTGTGGTGCCAGCACTTGGGAGGCTGAAACAGGAGTACTGAGAGTTCAAAACCAGTCTGGGCTACATAGACCAGGGCTTAGTGATAAGAGTTCCTGCCTAGCATGCACAAGTCCTAGGTTTTAATATATATATATTCACCAAGACAATTAAGGAAGACAGAATCTAGGGGTCTAGACATGTGGAAATAAATAGGATCACAATCCCTATCTTACTATGTAAACCAAAACTAATTTCAGATGAATCACAGACCTAATATAAAAGCTTACAAAACAAGCAAGGAATGTTCTTATGACCTTGGTATAAACAAGATCCTTCCCTTTCTTCCTTCCTCCATTGTGCTGAGAATTGAGATCAGATCTATACCCCCAATTCTTTTCTTTTTTTCCCTTAAACTTGTTTTTTTCTGTTTTCTTTGATTCTACATTCAGATGAATGCACTAACACCCACCCAACCAAGCAAGTCAGAATCCCCTGGGTCTATCCTGTTTCCTTCTTTTCACAGTCCAAATCCAGTGGGTCACCACACTTCCTCATTTAAAATTGGCTTCTGGGCTGGGCAGATCTCTCGGTGGATAAAGTACTGGCTCAGAACTGATAGCCTGAGTTCAGATCCCAACAGCCCAAAGAAAAGGTAAACTCAGTAGTATGTCTGTAATTCCCGCATGCTGAGAATCTACAAAAGTTTTGGTGTATGTGTTTGTGTGTGTGTTGGGGGGGGTCAGTTTCATTTAGGGAGCAGGAAAAGACTATGTCTCAAGGTGAAATAACTCTGATTTGTTTACCTCCAGTTCTAAGCAAGATTTTTTTTTTTTGAGACAAGGTCTCACAGTGAGGCCCAGAATGGTATGAAAATCACTTTATGCAGCACATGCTGGCCTCAGACTCATGGCAATCCTCCTGCCTTAATTTATGAGTACTAGGATTACAGGAGTGAGCTGCCACACCCAGACGCGGGTGAGAGTTTTCCTTCCTTCCTTCCTTCCTTCCTCTTCCTTCCTTTCTTCCTTCCTTCCTTCTTTCCTTCTTTCCTTCCTTCCTTCCTTCCTTCCCTTCCTCTTTCTTCTTTCCTTCCTTCCTTCTTTCCTCTTCTTTCCTTCCTTCCTTCCTTCCTTCTTTCCTTCCTTCCTTCCCTTCCTTCCTTCCTTCCTTCCTTCCTTCCCTTCTTTGTTTCCTTCCTTCCTTCCTTCCTTTCTTCCTTCCTTCCCTTCCTTTTCTTCCTTCCCTTCCTTCCCTTCTTTCCTTCCTTCTTTCCTTTCTTGCTTCCTTTCTTCCTACCTCCCTCTTTCACTCTCACCCTCCTTTCCTTTCTTCTTTTTTTTCCTTGAGATATGGTCTCATGTAGCCCAGGTTGGCATTAAACTTACCTATGTATCCAAGACTGGCCTTAATCCTACTGCCTATGCCTCACAAAGGCTGCTCAGATTACAGGTACATGCCACTATCCAACAAGATTTCCTAAAATAAAAAAGAACAGTAAGCTAGACCTGGCAGTATAGGCCTGTAATCCCCAGCGCTTGGGAGATAAAAGCAGAAGTATCAGGAATTCAGGTCATTTTTGGCTACCTGTCCAGCCTAGGCTCCATATGAAGACCTACCTCAAAATAAAAACAACAAATAACTAGCCAGGTATGGCAAGGTGGTGGTATAACTCTCTAGTTCTAGCACTTGGAAGAGGGTAGAGATAAACAATGGAGATGGAAGAGTCTGATGTTTGAGACCAGCATGGTCTGCATGAGCCCGGACCAAAAAAGGATTGGAGAGATGCCTCAGCACAACTGTGCACAATCCTGGGGCCCATCTGAGTTCACATGCTGGGAGGACAGAACTGACTTGAAAGTTATCCTTTGACCTCCACCCAGCTGCTATTGTATACTTATGCATGTTCCCCCATCCTCAATTTTTTATTGTATTTTTTTCTACTTTTACAAGCATAGTGAGTATTCATCCCAGCTTCCCTCTCTCTCTCTCAAATTTTTTTAAAGGCTCTCATAGGCCCTAAGGGAAAACCTATTACTACTGTTTTGCTAAATGACATGTTACCAAACTATCTTCCAATATATATATTTAGGAGCTGGGGAGATGGGTGCTGGCTGTATAAGTAATAGATCCTCAGAACTTAGGTAAAATGCCAGGTGGTTGTGGTAGTAATTCTAGACTCCAAAGGCAGAGACTCATAATCTGCAGAGCAAACTGACTAATCACACTAGCCCTACCAGTCAGCTCTGGGTTTGATTAGAGATTCTATTTACAAAAAATAATGTGGGAAAGTGATAAAGGATGTTTCCTGATATGGACCTAAACTTCCACATACATATACACACATTGAATGAAGAGAACATACGTACAAATAAGCACATAGTACCCACACACATACATGTGAAAATAGAAAAAAATTAAATATTTTTATACCTATAATACCAACAAGATTTGTTGCTCTCAGCCTTCCCCAGAGCAGTTTCTTATTGCATTGGTCAGGGGTTAATGCAGAAACTCTTAACCTATCAAGGCGCCAAGAATAAGTGACCATGTAGTGGTCCGCCCTAAATGGGTCATCTACATCAATGCTTCCAAAGAAGGTAAGGGCCATAGGATGGGAAGGTATATAACAAAAAGGTATTTTAAGAATATAACTTGCCACTGTACATATGAATTGACTGCAGCTATAGTTATCTGCACAAGACCTACATAAGACTGGACCCATTGACATTCCATCATTGAGGGAAGGGCCCATGGTAGTGGACAGAGGTGTCATCGTCTTTAGGATATCCACTGATAAATTGCCCATGCCCCAGGTAAATAGCCCCACATCCATGTTCATGGAAATAACCGTAAATTCAGTTGGTTATACACACACAAAAAACATGAAAGTAGGAGGGGGACTTGTTGGGAAGAAGGGTTTGAGCTGGGTGGATGTGAAAGAAGGTAATAGGGGATTGAAACAATTAAAATTAATTTTTTAAAAATTTTTTTATTATTATTATTTATTCAACTGTGTGCATGTGTGTGTGTATGTGTGTGTTTGTGTATGTGTAGAACCACGGACGAATTCGCAAACCACCATGGACGCCTCCACCTCCTTCTGCCCCGGGATTCACAGGCTCCGCCCTACCAGGACCAGAAGCGCAGGCCGCCCCCGCTTCCGCCTGGCGTCTATACGTGGGGTCTAGGATCCGAACTCAGGACCTTCTGCCTGCAAGGCGGAGGCTTAACCCATGAGCCACCTCTCCAGCCCCTAAAATTAATTTTATACATGTATGAATCTAAGAAAATGCTGGGGAGATGACTCAGCAGAGAAGGTTTTGACCCCACAAGCATGAGGACTGGAATTTGGATCGTTAGAATCCACATAAAAGCTGGCATAACTGTAGTCCCAGCACTGGAGAGGCAAAGACAGGAAATCCACAATGTAAGCTGGCCAGGCTAGCTGATTGATGAGCTCTTTGTTCAATTGAGAGACCCTGTCTTAATAATTAAAATATACAGCAATTAAAGAAGACAGATGGTATTAACTCCAGGCCTCCTTCAGGCAACCACACATACACATAGGGCCTACACATATGCAAACACGTATACACATATGTACCACATGTATGCAAAAATATAGTTAATTCAAAAAGAAAAACAGAACACTTACAAAGAAAGAAAAGTTGATACACTGAATCATCAAAATGATTGCATTCATTAAAAGAAACTTAAGGGAAAAAGGCAAGCCTTAGGCTGGGGCTGGGACTAAATAGTACAGCACTTGCATGACAATTGAGTCCCTATAGGTGCAATGCCCAGTACTGTTAAAGAAAAAAGACAAGTACAGTCAGAAATTACTTACAACTAACTATGTATAGAGTTATCTATATCTAACAAAGGACTTGCATCCACGTTTGAGTTTCTGGGGTCAACAAGACAGTTCAATGGATAAGGTGCCCGCTCACAAACCTGGGAACCTGGGTTCAGTCTTTGGAAGCCCACATGATAGAAGGAGAAACTGGACTTCGAAAAGTTGTCCTGTGACCTTGTGAACTCTACCCATGCACCATGGCATATTTTATCTCTTCTCTCCCTCCAGCCTCCCTCAAATAAAATAATGGATGGTGCGTGTACATGTGTGTGTGGCATATGTACAAGTGGGCCCTTGAGTGTGTGTGCCTGTGGAGGCCCACGGGTGACGTCAGGAATCATCATCCTGTTACTCTCCCTCCTTATTGCTTTGCTTTAGGATTTCCCAGACTATGCTTTCTAAGACCTGAATCACAGGCCACTCCCATATCTGCCTGGCATTTTTACATGGGATTCGGGGATCCAAACGTAGATTGTTTTGCTTTTGAGGCAAAGACTTTAACCCCTGAGACATCTCCCAACCCCCCCAAAAATATAGACTTTCTACATGACTTTAGTGGTACATGCCCCTAATTCCAGTACTCAGGAGACCAAGCAGGAAAGAGCAAAGCCAGTTTAGCCTATAGCCAGTTCTAGGTTAGCCAGAAATAGAGTGAGATCCTGTTAAGGATTAAGACTGTCTTGCAAGCAGATAGACCTGAGTTCTGGGCAGAAATGGCAGCAGTCTGCACTTCTGGATCTGGAAGGCAGAGCCTGGGAAATCCCAGAGCAAATAGGAGGTAAAGCAATCCAAGATGATGTATAAACAATCACCCTGGTCCTCCACAGGAACACACAGTATTCTCTCTTCTCTCTCTCTCTCTCTTTCTCACACACACACACACAATTTAAAAGACTTTAAAAGGGATTGGAGAGCTGGAGAGATAGCTCAGGGGTTAAAACTCTATCTTGCAAGCACAAGGTCCTGAGTTTGAATTCCAGGTCCCACATAAATATGGCAGGCTAAAATGACAGCTGCTGCCTATGCTTCTGACCCAAGTGGGCAGAGCGTGGGAAATCCCAGAAGGAAGCAAGAAGGAGGTAGAAGCAATCTAGGACCCTTGGTCCTCTATAGGGACACAGTGCCCTCTGATACACACACACACACACACACACACACACACACACACACAAAATAAATAAATAAAAAATTTAAAGGATTGGAGATCAGGAATGGAGATGAAGCCCAGATAGTAGCATGCTTGCCTATCAGGTGTAATGTCCTGGAGCTTGATCTCTGGCACCACATACATAGAAGAGATGTGATAGTGCATACATGTAATCTTAGATCACGCAAGTGGTGGAGAGAGAAGAATCAAAAGGTCCAGGTCACCCTCAGCTACATAGTAAATTTGAGGTCAATCTGGAATACATGTGATTTTTGTCCCCCCAAAATAAATAATATAAGCCTAGCATGTAGAATACACTTTTGTTTTTAAAATTCAGCAAGGTATGAGACCAGGGAGATGGCTTAGGGGTTAAAGCCTTTGCCTCTCAAGCAAAAGGATCTGAATTTGAATCCCCAGATCCATGTAAAAATGCCAGGTTAATATGGCAACCACCTATAATTTTGGCTCAAAATTACAATTTTGAACAAAACAATAAAGTGGTAGTACAATCGGGGCTGGAGAGGTGGCTCAGGGGTTAAGCCTCTGCCTTGCAGGCAGAAGGTCCTGAGTTTGGATCCTAGACCCCATGTATAGACACCAGGCGGAAGCAGGGGAGGCCTGCATTTCTGGTCCTGGTAGGGCAGAGTCTGTGAACCCCGGGGCAGAGTAAACAAGGAGGAGGTGGAAGTGGTTCATGGTGGTTCTCAATTCGCCTGGAATTCGCCCGTGCTTCTACACACACACACGCACACACACGCACAATTGAATAAATTAAAAAAAAAATTTAAAGTGGAAGCACAATCCAGGAAGCTTCCCAATATCACACTTGGGCCTCCATGGGCATACACATCCAAATGTCCTCTTGTACACACACACACACACACACACACACACACACACACACACACACACACGTATACTCACCGACATGAAAAACATACTCATGCAAATAAAATACCAGCAAGGTAAAAGATAGACAACTCAGGAGAAAAATAGATACAAATGCTGCTCAAGTACCCTCACAGAATGGCCAACAGATATATGAAAATGTGTGTGGCAGATTGTATTTTCCAAAGATAGTGACAATATCTTCTATCCCATATGTTCCTCTTATAGCGCGACTTTGACATTCTTCCAAGTAGAGGTAGAGTCTATGCCTACTTCTCAAACTAGGTGAGTGTTTTTCACTATTTAGGTCACTAGAATATGGCAGAAAGGATACTCTAAACTATCAGACAAGAAGACATAACTACTGTTTTATTCACTGGAATGCTCTCTCCTTAAGCTCAGCCACCGTGCAAACAATATGACTGTCTTAGGAACCTGTAATATGAGGAATAGGTCCTGGGTCTACATGAAGAGAGAGAAAGTTGCTTGGCCAGACCCCATCAGCTATAACCCCATCTAGTCTGCATCTCCATGAGAGACCCAGCAGACTCCTAAAATCCAGACCCTGGAAACTGAGATACTATGAAGACTACTCATTGTTTTTAAGATTCTAAGTTTAAGGGCTAAAAGTGTAGCTCAGTGGTAGAGCACTTGCCAGGCACACAAAGGTTCTGGTTTTATTCCTAGCCTATTCCTAGCCAAAAATGAGGAGAAAGAAAGGAAGAGGAGGAAGTAGAGGAGGAAGAGGAGGAGAAGGAAGAAGAAGAAGAGAGAGAAGAGAGAAAGAAAAGAGAGAAATGAGGAAGGAAGGAAGGAAGGAAGGAAGGAAGGAAGGAAGGAAGGAAGGAAGGAAGGAAGGAAGGAAGGAAGAAGGAAGGAAGGAAGGAAGGAAGGAAGGAAGGAAGGAAGGAAGCCAAGTATAAGTAAGGGTGTGAAGCAATTGGAACTTTCATACACTACTGATAGAATTTGTATGTCTCTATAGGACTGGAGGTGTATCCCTAGTAGAGCTGTTCTCTAGCATGTATAAGGCCCTGAGTGATCACCAGTTCAAGACCAGCCTCAGCTACAAGTTCAACATCACTTTGGACTACATGAGACATTGTTTCAAAGAGAGAAAAGAGAGCTGGGAAGATGGAATAGTGGAGAAAACACATGCTGTGCAAACCTGAGGACCTGAATTCCACCCACAGAATCTATGTAAACATGCAGTAGCACGCATCTGTGATTTCAGCATTGTTAAGGTGAAATGGGAGGTGGAGACAAGAGAATTGTCCAAAAATTCACTGGCCAGCTAGCCATGCAACATGTTGCAGAAACAGAGATCTTGCATCATGAGGTAAAAAGATGCAACAGACTACACACACACACACACACACACACACACACACACACACACACACGGAGACAGACAGAGAGAGAGAAAGTCTATTGTAGCTGAATATAAACACCCTTTGGCCCAACCATTCTATACTTCAGAAATACATACATGTAGGCATAGTATTCATACCAGCATTATGATTAATGAGCTCCAAATTCAAATCACCCAAATGTTCCTCAATTGTAGAATGAAAACATGCATATTCATGAAATCAAATACTATGTAACAACTTCATGTAACAACTTCAATGCATCTTCAGAATGTAATGTTGGGGGCTGGAGAGGTGGCTCAGGGGTTAAGCCTCCACCTTGCAGGCGGAAGGTCCTGAGTTCGGATCTCAGATCTCACTTATAGACGCCAGGCGGAAGCGGGGGCGGCCTGCGCTTCTGGTTCTGGTGGGGCGGAGCCTGTGAATCCCGGGGCAGAAGGAGGTGGAGGCGTCCATGGTGGTTCGGGAATTCGTCCGTGGTTCTACACATACACATACACAGACACAGACACACAGACACAGACACATGCGCGCGCGCACATACACACGCATATGCATACAGTTGAGTAAATAATTTTAAAAAATTTTAAAAAATACAAAAAAAATGTAATGTTGAAAGAAGCCAGATTTGATGCATTTTATAAAATTCCATTATATAAGATTAAAAAGTAGGCAAAGGCAAACTATGGAGTTACAAGTCAAGACAGGGTACTTTTGAAGGAAAAGAGAACAACTAGAAAGGCAGAGGAGGCCTCCAAGAGTATTTCTAGAATGTTCTGGTAATGTTCTATTCTTGAGCTAGGTAATAGTTAAATGGATATGTTTACTTTTATGACATTTTAGCTATGAATTAACTGTGCACTATCTGGATGCATGTTATACTTCAGTAAAGAGTTAGTTAAGGATTCAGGGATTAATTGGGAATTTGGGGAGTTCAGTGATAGAAATTACATAGCACACATGAAGCTCTGTTTTCCATTCCTGGTACAATGAAAAAGAATAAACTGATTAAAAAATAAACTGCTAGCCAGGTGTGGTCTACAATCCCAGCACTCAGAAGATGGAAGCAGGAGGATCATGAGTTCGAGATCATTCTTTCTTGCAAATATTTGAGACCCATGTATCAAAACCGAAAAAAGAAAAAACTCATTAGATGTTGTATTCACTTAATCTGAGTCAATCTGTGAAAATGGCCACTGTGTCCCCCTCCCCCCTTGTTGAGATGGTCTCTAGTGGCCCAGGCTGACCTTTAATTTATTCAGTAGCTGAAAATGACCTTGAAATCCTAATGCTTCTTTTTCTGATTCTGAAGTGCTGGGATTACAGGTGTGTACCACTAAACCCACCTATTGTTGAACAGAATGGGTAACTAGGGACACAGAAGTGAAGGGACTTGTGCAGGGTCACATAGTTAATTGTGTGAACTAGAACCAGGCAAGACCTGATACCAGATTCCCAGACTTGAAGCTCCTGTCTTTTTACTGCTTGCTTTTGATCTTTAAGACAGGAGGTCTGTGCTACAACAGGGGCCAACTAGGAAACGGTCTAGATTGGCTGTAATGTTAGGTATAGTAACTAGCCAGGGAAAGCCAGAGAGGCCCAGAGAAAGTGGTGAGAAGCGCTTTGACAAGAGTCTTAAAGGATGCTGGAGGAAGAATGATAATTTGGGTTTGGGATGAGGAGGGGATGCATTAGCATTGGCAGAAGTCAATGGACTCCTACAGCAGAGCTGGCCAGACTTCTGCCCCAAAGTCCATGCCCTTAGAGAGACTCCCAAGGTCACCCCTATTTACCCTAGGCTTTCACAGACCCAAATTGAAACAGGAAAGGATCCAATATGCAAACTGAGCTGCTAGAGGGCACAGATGATACCTTCCCCTGCTTCCTGGTGCTCCTGATTCCAGTTTGTGTGGAGACTTGTTTCATTCCCTGCCCAAGGTCTAAGGGTATAGCACAGAGAAGGTTACTTTGCTCTGGGGTGGGTAAGAACTGTCATCTGGAGCATTGTCTGGTATGATAATCCAGAATGCCTATCTCTTCCACAGCAGCTGTGAGGCAGACAGGTTGTCCTGGCAAGGAGGGAGGGAGGTAAAGGCCGGGCTGATGGCGGGAAGGATTTGCCAAGGCAGAAACTCCCAGACTCTTTGGGGATTCTTTCACACTCAATAGTCATCTTCAGGGCTGTGACTGAAGATTAGACAGGCCAGGTGGTGGCCCAAGTATAGACAAAAGGGTCGTCAGGAATCTTGAGAATAAGGAAGTAGGAGCTGATGAAAAGACTTCACGAGGCATTTGATGGTAAAGTGCCCATTCCTCCCTCATGAGTCTTAGCAGGATTGCAAGGGACACACTACCATGCATCTTTTTGCAGGTATAGGAGTGAACAATTGTGGCTATGGCTACATGTCCCACTGACAATGAGCAGGGAAAGTCCATTGCAAAGTCAGTGGGAAAGAGCCTGTTGCTTGTGAACTCCTGCTGCATGTGAGCCGGGCTCCACCTTTACTATTTCACTGCAACTTCAAATAATCATTGAAAGAAGGGATTTTTTAAGCCATATTTTTCTGATGAGGAAGTCAAAATTCCAAGATTATAGGCCAGGTCCAGAGCCATGTAGCAGGTGCAGTTCTCCACACTCTAACAAATCTAAAGCTGTGCTTTCTCCCCTCTCACTCTGAGTCTATCCTGGGCAGTCTAGAAAGCAAGGCAGCACTTCTAACCACCCCCCAAACTGTGAAGATTGAGGTTCTAGTTCAAGTCAAGGATAGCCTGTGATTTCAAGATAGATAAGACTACATGACTGGGGTGGCTCACGACTGCGGGAAGTCAGAGAAAGGAGAGGGGACTATTGCTGGATGGGAGTTTGTCACCCAGCAATATAGGAACAAGCTTGAAAAAGGGTCTGGGTTATGGGTGTGGTGTCATGTGCCCATATCCCTAGCATTTGGGAGATGGAGGCAGAAAGATTCAGAATTCAAACTTATCCTCAATTATATAGGGAGTTCAAGACCAGCCTAGGTTACATGAGACCTTGTTTCAAAATTCAGTGGAAAAGAAAGTTAAATGCAACACATATGGGATCACAGAACATGAGCATATCAACAAGAACTGGTCTGGGAACTTCCTCCTTGCTGGATAACCTACACAGTACCCAGGACTATTGTAGAAGATACTGGGGGGAGGGGAATAGTCACAGGCCTTATCAACTCTGGAGATCTGCAAGTTGTAATAAAAGTCACCATGGCAACAGGTGACCACCAGTGTAATAGTGGCATGAGTATCAAGAAAATAAGCTTTCTGATTGAACTCAAGACCTGCTTGTCAGAATGGAACACATTCCTGTTACTGTTAATTAGAACAAAACCTAAAAAGGGGAAGGAAATAGATCAATAGGGGAAAAAAAGCCAATGAACCTACAGGTAAGAAGACAGTACACCAAACTGCTCTGTAAATAGCTACTATTATATTCATAGATTTGAAGAGCACTTAGCACTCAGCCTAGAAGTCTTCTTCTACAACAGAGTAGAGGATCTCAACACCCTGATGGGATGTAGTCTAGGACAGTAGAAGAGCAGTGAAGTTGACAACAGCAGCCAGCCATAATGCAGAGTACCAGCGCCTCAGCAAGGCTCACCCAGAATCAAGCCAACCTAATCTCTTTCCATCCTAAGACTTAGGGAATCCCAAGGAAAAGAAGGCAATAAGATTGTAAGAACTTAAAGATGCGAAGGTCCACCATTGGACAAGACATTCCATTCAAGGCAGGACTGCTGTATCCAGGAACTCATTGCAGTGAGACTTATCCTTACCAGACCTGCATAATGACTGACATACCAATATGCCCCCATAGACTACCTAGGAACTCAAGAGAGATAAGAACATACAGTGAAAACTTTGGGGACAAGAGCTAGATGAATGAAGGAAAGTGCCCCTATCAGTGGGATGTCCTGAGGAAGAACAACTTGGTATACCACAGAGGCCTGAACCCCCACAAGAGTGGACAAGCCAGAGGTAGAGTATATTAGAGGAGAGAAAGGCTGGAACTCATGGACTCCAGGCGTGGAGTGCCATGAGGGGCTGGGTTCCCTGGAGAACTCATGGAGCTAGAAATGGACTCATGGCACCCTGAGTCCCATGAGGGGCAGGTGCCTCAGAGAACTCATGGAATCCGGGCATGGAACCCAAGAGCAGCTCAGAGTGCCATGAGGAGGTAAGGTGCTGGAAAACTCATGGACTCCAGGCATGGAATCCATGAAGAGCAAAGAACAAGAGGACGCATGGCACTAGAGTTCCATGAGGGGCTAGGGTGCCAAAGATGGCTGCCAGGGTCAGGCATATTTATACACCTAGGCAAGCCCGGGGAAACTGGCTTTTTCTCATTGGTTAGTTTCCATTGGTCCTGACTCAGTGGCTCTTGGACCCATGTGGATTGTTGGATAAGGAGAGCTCATCTCCATAATCTTTTCATAAGGAAGTTGCCCATCTTATCTCTGGGAGGATTGGAGTCCGTTCCTTAGCAGGGGTGTTTCTTCAGGGTGATTCCAGCAGTGGGGGATGACCTTCGGGAATTTTAAAGTCCTCCAAAGACCTTGAGAGAGCCATCCCAGCATGGCTGCTCTAATCCTGCCTCACTCATGCTTACATAGCAAGTACTCTTACCTGCAAGCCATTTCTCCAGCCCCTAATTCTCTTTTTTCACATGTGCTAGGTCCCAAACTCACACCAGATTTGTATTTCAAATTCCCTGTGTCTAAAGCAGCATGGAAACCAGGCATGGTGAACTGATGGTTATAATCCCATCACTCAGAGGTTGAAGAAGGAAGACTGCCACAAGTTTGGTTTTGGTGCTAGGCCTGAACTTGGGAGGTACAAACAGGAAGATTAGAAGTCCCAGTCATGGGTTGGAGAGATGGCTCAGGGGCTAACTCTCCATCTTAGCAAGCAGAAGGTCCTGAGTTGCCAGTGTTTTCGCCAGGCGGAAACACCAAGGACCTGTACTTCTGGCCCTGGTGGGCAGAATCTGGGAAATCCCAGAGCAAAGCAAAAAGGAGGTAGAAGCAATCCAGGATGATTTCTGAAGTTACGATTGGTCCTTCAGAGAGGACCAAAAGTGTCCTGTGATACACACACACAGAGAAATTAAATACAGAGTGAG
Organism: Typhlomys cinereus; assembly: GCA_023101885.1. Classification (NCBI taxonomy): domain Eukaryota; kingdom Metazoa; phylum Chordata; class Mammalia; order Rodentia; family Platacanthomyidae; genus Typhlomys; species Typhlomys cinereus. Next base: position 354,989 of record JALPQD010000883.1, read on the forward strand.
ATATTGTTTCAAATAATGACAAAATAAAATAAAACGGGGGACTTGGGAGATAGCTCAGTGGATAAAAGAACTTGCTACCAAGCTTGATGACCTGAGTTAGAGTCTCAGAGACCACATGGTAGAAGGAGAGAACTGACTACTTCAAGCTGTTTTCAGAGCTCCACAAAACCACCAGGGTGACTTTGAGATCAGTCTGGGCTAAAGTAGATCCTGTCTCAAGAAACCAAAGGATAACAACAAAACAACAACAATGAAACCCCCTGCGAACTCCATGAAATTTAGTAAAGCAAGCAAGAAGAAAATAGGAGTAATGTTACTAGCAGTTTGTTTTCTTAGTGGGTGCGCTACTGCATGTCTCTGAGTTGGATTTGCATATGTGGGCTTCATACCCACGTGGATCTGTCCTGCCTTCCTGTTCTTTTAGGGCCACATACCCCCTGACACCAAGAAGTGCCAGGAACTCTGAGAATGCAGAGAATTCTCTACCCCTCTTTGCACCTCAGTTCCCCCTCTTGCATAAATTATTTACCTTAAGAGAAATCGAAAGAAAGCAAGCATGCATGTGGAGGTCAGAGGACAACTTTCAAAAGTCCATTCTCTCCTACCATGTGTGCTCCAGGGATGGAGAACTCAAGTTTAAAGTGACCCTCACAGCTCAACCTCCAGAGTGCTAGAATTCCAGACTTGTACCATGCACATCTCTTCCAATGTCATGATTTGGAACCACTTTTGCAATTTTGATAGCTCTTAATTTCATCACTCACTCTATCTTTGCTTTTTGAGACAGTCTGGCCTTGAACTCTTGATCCTCCTGATTACTTAAGCATGTGCCACCATGCCCAGCTGGTTGGTTTCATTTACTTTGTGTTGTAGATTGTGCTGAAAGGGGCCAGAGAAATGGCTCAAGGGTTAACCCTCTGCATCAAAAGGTCCTGAATTCAGAGCCTGTATCCCCCATAAAAACACCAGGCAGAAATGGCTTCAGTCTGTTTTCCAGGTTCTGGGAATTGGAGCCTAGGAAACTCCCAAGCAAAGTAAATAGGAAGTGGAAGCAATCCAGGATGATTCCCAAAAGTCACCCTTGGCCTCCATAAAGCACACACAGTTCCCTCTGATACATACAGGCACACACACAAAATAAATAAATAAAATACAAAAGTTAAAGAAAAAGATTATACTAAGGGCTCTGCACATATTAAACACATGCTGTATCACTGAACAAGTACACACCAGCCCACCATGTAACTCAAGAACTTTTGCAAAAAATGAATTATTATTGTGTGTATAAGCACAGGAGTGCATGAACCACAGCATGTAGAGGTCAGAAGACAACTTTATAAAGTCTTGCTCTCTCCATACACCTTTTTGTTTCCCCCACCAAGGATGACTCCAGGAATTATCCTGTATTGCTTCTACCTCCTTTTTGCTTTGCTCTGGGATTTCCCAGGCTCAGCCCACTAGGGCCAGAAGAACAGGGCACCAGTTTCCATCTGGCATTTTTACATGGCACTTAGGATCTGAACTCAGGACTTTCTGCTTATGAGGCACAGTTTTAAACCTTGAGCCATCTCTCCAGCCCTCCATCCACCTTAAAGTAAGGGCCAATGCATTCACCTGCTTATCCATTTTGTTTGTTTTTGTGTATTTGCTTTTGTTTTGAGACAGGGTCTTGCTGCTAGCTCTGGCTGGCCTAGAGGAGATAGCTATGTAGTCTGACCTTCAATTTTGGCAATCTTCCTGCCTCAGCCTTCCTAGTACTAAACAGAGGCACATGCCACCATGCCCAGCTTCCTTCCTCCCTCCCTCCCTCCCTCCCTCCCTTCCTTCCTTCTTCCTTTCCCCTTCCTCCTTCCCTCCCTCCCTCCCTTCCTCCTTCACTTCTTCCCTCTCTCCCTTCCTCCCTCCCTTCCCCTCCCTCCCTCCCTCCCTTCCTTCCTTCCTTCCTTCCTTCCTTCCTTCCTTTCTCCCCCCTCTCGCCCCCTTTCAGGCTTTCCTTCAGCCTGCTTGGTCTTGAACTGGCCCTATAGCTGAGAATGACCTTCAGCTCTTTATCTTCCTGCCTCTGCCTTTCAAGTGCTGGGACTGCAGGTATGGCTGTATGCCTGGTTTGGTTTAAAGACATCTAAAGAAGGTCTAATAAAAGCAAAAAGCTTAAAACTGCAGTGGCAGGGGTAAGGGATGTCAGGGGGACCAGGCTAGCCTACAGTGGCCTCTGAAAAGACATGGAGCTTCTGGTCTGAAGCAAAAGCTTTTAAAATTTCAGGCCTAGGTGGTATTCCCCACCGCCATGCTAGTAAGACTTTACATATGATTTCCAGAGAGAGGGACTCCATTTCAACTCCTTGGGAGGTGCCAGGGAGGTAGAGAAATGGAAGAACAGCTACTCAGGAAGACAGGCTGGGCGGGAAAGTGTCATCAGGTCCTGCCTCTGGCCTCTGGGGCTACGATAAGCAGAAGGCTCTAGGTCCCCACCCTGATAGTTTAAAACCAGTTTATCAGAGTCCCCAGGCTACTCCACCCAGGCCCACACTCTCCTCCAGCCCACGCCCAGATCACAGCAGCCCCCAAGCCTTAGTTGGGGGCCCCTGATCATGGGATCTATAGAGATAACTCTGCCCTGTTCCTCCTGGACCCCTGGGTTACATACAGCAAACTCACTTTGGATTTGTCCCTAGATGCTAGGCAGAAGTTTAGGCAGTACAATGAGTGACATAAGTTTGGGTTTGGTGCAGGTAGTCCTCACTGTAAAGGAGCTTGGACGTCTGTTGGGGGCTGTTAGTAGTGGTTTATTGGAGAGGGTTGGGGGACAGGAAAGAGGGGTCACTGGGAAGCAAGAGTGATGTAATAATTCCTCACATGGCTAGAGCACCTGGTGATGAAGTTTTCTCACTCATGTATTTCTCACTTGATTCTTACAGCTTGGTGAGGTATGTATCAGTGTTGAAACTCAGAGAAGTGCAACTTGCCCCTAGTCACACAGTTAGCGAATGAGACAAAGGAAAGAAGGGAAGGAAACTGGCATTTTTCCATGAGTGCTGGGGGCTCTGTTTTCATAATCACCATAGAAGATTGGTAGCAAGGACGTCCATTTTATATTTGAGGAAAATGAGGCTAAGCCATGCTAATCTGGTTGCAGTGAGCTGAGACTGTCACTCAGGAACTGCCACTGCTAAAGCTAGGCCATCTCAGAGGATCCAGTGTTTTCAAGAATATTCCATGGGAGTTAGACATAGTGATACATACCAATTTATAATACCAGGATAGGGAGGTGGAGGCAAGATCAGTCCAAGTCATCTTTGGTTACCTTGGGAGTTCCAGGCAACCCGGGGTACATAAGAATGTCTCAAAAAGGGAAAGGGAGGTAATCTCCATGGGTTTTTCAAATGTCTCATAATAATTCTATTTGTGGCCTTCAGAGGGGACCTGTGGAAAGGAGTTGAGATGGGTATTAACTTGTTTAAACTCCTTCTGTGGACTAGCACCAGTTTGTACAAAAGTACTTACCAGTTGAGATTGGTGACTACAGCAGGACTGTATCAAGGCCTGCATGGCCTATGAAGTGAGTTCGAGACCAGCCTAGGCAACTCAAAAGATAAAAAGTCTGGAGACCTGGGGATGTGGCTTAGTTGGTACAGTTCTTACATAGCACAAGGCTTCTGGGTCCGTTCTCAATATGGCCAAAGTAGCACATGCTTTTAATCCTAGCACTCAGGAAGTAAAGACAGAGGTATCAAGAGTTTAATATCATTGTTAGCTACATAGTAAACTTCAGGTTAGTCTGGGACACATGATATTGTCTCTTGTCTCAAAAATAAAGAAAAATAAATAAAAGAGCTGGAGATAAAGTTCAGTGATAAATGCTTGTATAAAATGTGAGTCCATGAGCTTGATCCCAAAACCTCAAAACCAAAATGCTTTATCAACAGTGAATTTCTTAATTCTTACAACTCTTTGAACCAGGGACTATTACAAATGAGAACAGGGAGGTTCCAAGAAAAAAAAAGTAGCTTCTTGAGAGACACAGTTTGGTCTTTTTCTCCCTCTACCTGATGTTAGACATGGTCTGGTGTTAAATCCTCCTACATAAACCGTTACTTAGTTTAGTAGTATGTGCCAGAGACACACTAATGAGTATATCATGCCCTCATGATTATTGCCTTAAAGTGAGGAATCACACAAATAGAACCTGGTGGTACAGCTCATTTGTAAAACATTTGCCTAACATGTGAAAGACCCTGGGTTCCATTTCTAGTACCACACAAATTAATTAATTAAAAAAAGCCCCTACCCCCCCCCCAAAAAAAAAGAAAGAAAAGTCACACACTGGGGGGAGGAAGGGCAGTAAACAGAAAGGCTGAGGTGGGCATGAAGAGCTCATTGTATAATTTCAGCACTCGGGAGACTGACCAGGAGGACTCATGAGTTTAGGGCTAGCTGGGGCTACCCAAGTCATCCTGAGCTATGATGCGAGACTCTGCCTTAAAGAACAAAATTAAATAATAGAGTGGGAGACCTCCATGCAGAAGTAACATTTAAGAGATCTAAAGAGAGGGGTAAGATGGAAGGAGGGCAGGGGTGGATAGTAGATGAAAATATGTAAATTTATTGTATTTGTGTATAAAAGCTTCAAAGAATTAAAAAAAATGAGATTCAAAGAGAAACAGCATTAATTAGACAGGGAGAGAGGGAAGGATAATCATGTCTCAAAAGGAAACAGAACAGAATGGGTCTCTTGTTCCCCACCCCCCACCTCCAATCTTAGTGTAGTTTGCCCCTGTGGAGGAGGTAAACAGACTAGATTGGATAAGAGAAAGGGGTGGGACCATCCCCCAGAATGAGGGTCTAAATGGGCCCTGCTTCCAGGAGCTTCTATTTTAGAAGCCTTTACTTCCCCAATGGTGATGGCTTGCACTTCTAGTTCTACCAGTTCTGGGAAATCCAGGATGATTCCCAAAGTCACCATTTGGTTGTCCCCAGGAACACAGGGTGCCCTCTGATACTCACACACACATACTAAAATAAATTAAAAAAAATAATAATGGAGGTGGCATCCATATAGCTCAATGATAGGGCACTTATCTAGTATGCATCATACCTTAGGTTTACTCCCCAGTACCATAAAAAAAGACAGGACAAACAAGGAAAGACCCAAACAAAAACAAAAAGGAAAAGGAATAATTTGCTGCATGAAGTCCAGCAGGGAAAGGGTTAAAAGGCAGGGCCTTCCAAAACCGGGAAAAGTGCCCCACCCAGGGGAGGGGCAAGTGGGTTAAAAAGCAAGCAGTTTGAGAGGAGGAACAGACAAGACAGGACCTACCTATATCCAAATGCTTCCCAGTATGCAACCCCAGCTCCAGGTAAGCTCTCTTCTTGGGGTGTCAGTCTGCATGCCTACAGGTCTGTCCAGAGGGAGCCTTCTGCTTCATTATCTTACTTCTGACTTATTTAACTCTGGGTTCCTAAGAGATCTGAACAGACTATGGCTCTGCAGGGGCTTCTTTGTGCTAGTTTCCGTAGCCTATGCCCACTTGGCTGTGTCAGCCGACAGAACCAAGAGGCTGCTCTGGAAAGGAGTGGACACGCAGGGACCAGGAAGATGTGTCCACCCTTGACTCTCCTTCCCTGATCCCAACTCTCCATGCCCGTAGTGTTCACTCTCCAAGCCTGCTTGGGTCTCCTGCAGGGCCTTGGCCAGGATATCATCATATACTGTAAGTTTGTGATGAGACACTACAGTATAGATGATGTACTAGTCCAGGTACCCCATCTCAAGAGCCTGCTACCAAGATGTTGAAGCCTAAGAGATCCCTGCTCAGCCTATCACCATCTGCTGACTGCTGAGGCACTTGGGAATGGCGAGGAAACCGTTACCATTACTGAGTTTAGTAATGGTAACGGTTCTCTTGCTGCTCTCAGAAATTGTGCCAGGAAGAGAGCACAGAACACTGGAGCAGATCGTCGAAAGGAAAGAGACTCCAGGCTGTCGAGGAAACAGGGGTGAGGGAATGGGAACTTTTCTTTTCCCTCCTCTAAAGAAATAAAGATGAAAATCAGAATACTTGTCTTTGAACTTTATTAGATAAAGTGGGATAGGGTGGAAGGGAGTAAGGACTTGGGAAACTGAGGTTGATGGCACTATTTAACTCAAGGGACATGGGCTTTTACACCACTTCAAGGTGACAAACTGGGGCAGGGAGAAAAGAAAATGATCTCCTCACTCCAACAACTAGGAACACATAGTGAGACTCCATGTTCAATGCCAGCAGGAGCAGGGTAGGGGCGGGTGGCTGTTCCTACTGGTAGGGGAGGGCAACTTCTGAGACCTGTGTAGCTGTGGCCCTAGAACTAAACTAAGACAGTTGTTTTTGTTTTTTATTTATTTAAAAGACACACACACACACACATTCCACGTGAGCTTCAGAGGATTGAACTCAGGTCCCCAGATTTGTGAACAGGCCTCTTACCCACTAAGCTATCTCACCAGTCCCTAAGGGAGGTTCTTCCAGTGGGACATAGTCGATCAGTGACTGTGTAGATTGTGAACAGGCCTCTTACCCACTGAGCTATCTCACCAGTCCCTAAGGGAGGTTCTTCCAGTGGGACATAGTCGATCAGTGACTGTGTAGACAGCAAGGCTAGGCCAACCAGTGGTCAGTCAGTGTCCATGGACCTCACCATGGTCCTGTAGGTGCCCCTTGGCAGGGGCAATTTTAGTCAGTAACTAGAACTAGTCCAATCTAGTCCCATCAGGAGCTTGAGCTGGGATGCCGTGAATGGAGCAGTAGAGATCACTTGAGAAGCTTCACAGAGAGGCGGATATGAACATCACAGAGGAAGATGTCCATGAGGTCACGACCCACCTCCTGTGCAATCTGGGAAATCAGGTGGCCCTTCTGACCAATCAGGATCCTCTGAGTTGGGAAAAAAAGACACACAGTCCTTCTCCCACAGATCACAAGAGAGTAGGGGGATGGGGAAGAACCGCTACTTAATGTTGCTGTTCTCCCTCCTTCAAGCCTACCCTCACTTACCACATGAGATTCTTTGGGCACCACAAGGTTCTTTTGGATCAGCAGTTCCCCGTTTGCTCCTTCCTCCCATACCATTGTCCTCTGTACAGGGAGACAGGACTAGTCAGCAGGCCTGTCTCTTGTCTCCTGATACCCAACTATGTCTGCATCCCTTCACTTTGCCCACACCTGCTGCACACTGTAGGGCACCTCCTCAGGCAAGTATTCTAGAAGCTTCTCTCGAATTTTGTTGGTGCAGATCTCTTCAGGTGTCTGGCTAGTAAGGACTCCACTGTGGAACTCCCAAGGTCCTGGCTGGGCCTGTGTCAGGAGGTATTGCTGTGGAAACAAAAAGAAAGGAGGGCATCTTAACCCCAATCAGGACTTCTCCACTCATACTTGGTACCAGGAAAAGATTGAGGACCTTATGCTTGTTTTCAGACAGGGTCTCATATAATCCAAGCAGTCTCAAAACTGCTAAGTAACTGAGGATGGCCTTGAACTTTTGCTCCTTGAGCCTTAGACTCCCGAGTGGGATTACAGAGGTGAACTAACCCAGCCAGCTGTGATGCCTAGCTTTGTTTGATTTTTTTGGGGGGAGTCTCCCAAATGTAGCCTGACTCTGGTTTGGAATTTATTATGCAGATTAAGCTGGCCTTGAACTTAAAAGCATTCCCCCAACTTCTACTTCCCAAGTGCTGGGATATCAGGCATATGCCACCATGCTTGGCTAATTTTGTCTTTTTTTTTTTTTTTTAAAGGTACAAATATGCATTTTTAATTTTTATTTATTATTTATTCAATTGTGCATGTATGTGTGTGCATGTATGCGTATGTATGTGTATTATGTATGTGTATGTATGTGTGTGTGTGTAGAACCACGGACGAATTCGGGAACCACCATGGCCGCCTCCACCTCCTCCTTGTTTACTCTGCCTTGGGATTCACAGGCTCCGCCCTACCAGGGCCAGAAACGCAGGCCGCCCCCTACTTCCGCCTGGCATCTATAGGTAGGATCTGGGATCCGAACTCAGGACCTTCTGCCTGCAAGGCAGAAGCTTAACCCCTGAGCCACCTCTCCAGCCCCTAATCTTGTCTTTTTGAGACAGGGACTCATGTAGCTCTGATGACCTCATTTTTGCAGTTTAAGGTGACCTTGAACTCCTGATCCTCAGCCTCCCCTTCCAACCTTTCAAGTGCTATGGCTACAGACATGAATTATACCAGGGTTTTTTGTTTATTTACTTTGTTTTGTTTGAAAGACAGGGTCTTATTCTGTAGCTGATCTGGGTGAGGCCTATCTCAAGGTGACAGAAACCCTAGGCTATGACCAAGGTTAACTGACCTTCAGTGTCTTCACATCCTCCTGGCTTATGGCTGATAACATGAAGATCTCCTGGAAATGGGGCCAGCCAATTCTCTGGGGATTTCTCACAGAGTATGTATTTAAGTCCTTTGCTGCAGGGCTGGGACACCCATTACTTGGGTCCTTAGATGTAGGGTTGGGCCTGTGGATTCCACGATGTAAAGGAAAGGCCTGCCTCATATTGAGCTTCTTGCCATTGACTACACCTTCAGTAAGGGCAGCTGTGAGCTCCAGGAGAACTGACTTCTGCTTCAGACAATCCACCTGGGCATGTGGGATAAACAAAAAGCATGGTAAGAGAAATGGGACCTTGGAAAGAAGCAGACCCTTCCTTAGGTGAGTACTCACCTTATTCAAGACAAGGATGCTGGGGACCTGGGAGAACTGGGTCAAGCATTTCAGTATCTGAGGGTTGAGTTGGTTCCTAGTCCACTTGTCTGACACATCCACAAGAACTACAACTGGAAGATGGCAAGGCAGGCAGAAGAACACAACATGACCTCCTACTCACAGAGTATTCCCTACTACAGGCTCTGACCAGACCCCAACTCCCAAATTGAGGAATGAAAGGCCTTGTAAACTGGGCTTCAGATTCCCAAACTGAGCCTAACCAAGATCAGCAGATTCCATGCTCTTCCACGGGTCTTCCAACAAAGAGAGCTCCAGATGGTGCCTAAGAGACAAATGTATCAGTCAAGCAAGGTCTTATGGCTCAAGGGTTCTTGCTGGGGGATTGTTATAACAGAGGGACTTTTCCAACCCTTTCACTGGAATATCCCCACCACCTTTCCATTATCTTCCCCCCCTACTGCCACAGGTTTTCACAACTACTACCTCTTTTGTTTAGCAGGACTGATGATGCCCGGTGTGTCAAGCAGAATCTAGAATCAGGAAAGATGCCCAACCCCAGAATAAATGATTATTACTGAATTACTGGTGAAAAAGGGCTTTTGTTTTAGATTCTAGGGATTCGACCCAGGGCCTTCCTTATATAATTTAGGCAAGAATTCCACCACTGAACTATAAGCTGGAAAGTGGAGGGGCCATCTTTAACGTTAATCTTCTATCCTCCTTTCATAGTCAAGCTATTAGGTTTTTAAATTCTTAATTCTAAATAGGATTTCAAAGGAAGGGCTGCAGAGATAGCTCAGGGATTAAGACTCTGTTTTGCAAGCAAAAGGTCCTGAGTTTGGATCCCAGGTCTCATGTATAAAAACACCAGGCAGAAATGGTGATGGCCTGCACTTCCAGCATTGGTGGGCAGAGCTTGGGAAATCCCTCGGCGAAGCAATCCAGGATGATTATGAAGTCACCCTTGGTCCTCCACAGGGACACACAGTGCCCTCTGATACATACACTCAAGCATATATATATATATACACACACACACACACATACACACAGAGAAAAAAATGGGGATGGTGGAGGCAAAACTACTTCAGGAAGTCTTAAGGAAGGGAAATCTCCTTCAAGATAATTCTTTCTTTCTGTGGTGTTTTGTTGTTTTAGGTTTTCTTTTGTTTTCAGGTCACTGGCTGTCCTGGAACTTGCAGTAACCTTTCAGTTTCAGTTTGAGAGTTAGTATTACAGGTGTGTCCCCCCACACCTGACATCAGAGCCTCATTTTTCTTTAAGCTTAATGGTAAGGGACATTTTTTTAGCTTCACCCTCTGTACAGTTTTTGGAACTTCTTTTGTAAGTACCTACCACCTGGGTGTCCTTCTCTGTGATGACTCCCAGAGCTTGACAGCGAGTGGTGTGCACCTTCCTGGAGACAGGAAATACCTTCCAGGAACAAATAAGTGCCACTGAGATCCCAGATCCCTCCCACAGCATCCATGAAAACAAAACCAAAAAAAGTGATAAGACAGGAACCAGTGAAATGGCTTCAACAGCTAAAGGTGATTGCTGCTAACAATATGATGACCTGAGTTTCATCCCCAGAACTCACATAATAGGAGAGAACTATGACCTCCCAATGCTGCGATGACACACCCACCCACCCGTACAAAAATAATAAGTAATAAATAAATAGAGAGAAATAAAAGGACAGGTAAGGGTTAAGATGAGAAAGGTGCAGTATACTTTTCGGCCCAGTAGCTGATTGGAGAGCGTTGACTTCCCTGCATTTGGGGCTCCCAGAAGGACCACTCGTAGGACACGTGGATTCTCAGGCATGTCAGGGGCATTGACCAAGAGGAGATCCTGTTCACCTGTGTTTAGGTGGGAAGGGGAGTGAGATATAATGGAATCTGGACTTTCTTTTTTTTTTTTTTTTTTTTTTACAGGGGAGAGCGTGAACGCAGTCAGTCCCCCACTACCACAAATTATGTAGTCGAGTTTCCCACATTTGGGGAAATCGCAGGGGTCAGCACATCCGGAGTGCAATGGATAAGCCTCGCCCTGGGAAAACCACCTTCGTGATCATGGTATCTCCCCTGCCAGAAGTATGGAATCTGGACTTTCTAAGGTCTTCAGTCTTGCCGCCCAAAAAACAAGGTAAAAGATTAGTGCATCAGATTAAAGCCATCTGTACCTAATCTTAACACTAGACTGGTTCTCATTTAATTTCATCAAGTTCTCTAACCTCATTAAGCCCTTTAGTATTTTCATACACAAAGAGAAACTGACAATAATGGTATTTGTTTATAACTTTCTTTTGACAATGATAATTGTGTAAATTTGCTCAGTATAAAGTTGATAGTGTGGCACACATCTGTAATTTCAGCTCTAGAGAGGCAGAAGAAAGATGTCTAGGCTACCCAACTCCTATTTCAAAAATCAACAACCACGCTAAATTCCACCTAGAAAACAGGCCTTAAAAATTGAGTGTGATGGCTCACACAATTCCTGCACTCAGGAGACATAGTGAATTTCAGGCTAGCCTGGGCCAGAGTGAGGACCTGTCTCAATGTCTCCCACTCAATAGCAATTTATCTTTCAAGTAGCATAGACAAGAATATGGTAGGGTGTCATAAGGAAAGAAAGTTTGCTGAGTTATCATCATGGTGTTAGTAGATTGCAATAGTCAAGCTGGAGAAATTTTTCCAACTGGAGATCTTCCTGCCTCCACTTCTCCAGTGCTGGGACTACAGGCATGCCCTACAATCCTTGGCTTATTCCAACGTCTTTCAAGTAGATGGGGCTCAAAATAATACGTATTTATTTGGTCTACATTGCTTGCCATGAGAGGACAGAGCACCATAATTCTGCCTTGCCTAGTCTTTCATTACTATTGCTTGTTGCCAACGGATGGGTTTCTTCTCAAACCCTGACCCTTCATTACTCATCCTCTCCCTCAGAGCCTTAGATTTACGTTCTCTCCCCGCTGCCTCTATACAGTAAGTGTGTATAAGTATGTGTGCACACACATGCGCGTGTCTAGATACTAGGTTTACACACACACACACACACACACACACGACTTGCAGTGCTGAAACCATGAGACAGGTCAGTCAACCTCGCTGAGCACTTTACCTCTGTGCATAGACATGGCAGGGACCGTAGGACTCAGCGAACTGTCGGCCTGGGGGAAGCCGAGGAGGCGGTCCAGAGCCGAGTCCTGGCCGTAACGGCGAGAAGCCGAGGCCAGGCGGGGACCAGAGAAAGCGGCGCCCACGACATAGGACACGCATCGCCTCTGGCCACCCAGGAGTAAGCGCAGCGCAGCCGCCCTCTCTCCCGCGGAGTGTGGGGCCGTCTGCCAGGCCCCTAAGACCACCCGGGCAAGTCCAGCGCTGCGCCTGGGAGCCGCCATTTTGCCGCAATGCATCCCGGTTCCGATCAGAAGCTCGCCTATGATTGGACAAAAAAGGTTCAGGTACCAACGAGTAGAAGGAAACTAGACGGACCCAAACATAAGTGAGACCCACCAGATGTTGGTGGCAGCTCGATGAGGAATATCTCAGGGGGAGAGGGGGGACTTAAGGAAAGGCAAAAAAATGTTTGGTGTTTTTTGTCTCCGTGAACACTACGAACATTTTGGATAATGTTATGAATCCTGCTTTCTTCCACCAGTTTTACAAGGGCTTTTTATCCCTCCCTCTTTGGATGTCTACATCTCCCGGAGGGTCGCGCGGCACAAGTAACCCCCTCAGCGCCCAGGGTGCACCAACCGAGAAACCCAGGAAAGCCCGTGGACTGGGCAAGGTGTGCGCGTGGGAAAGGGCATAGTGCCGCCTGCCACCGGAAATTTTCTTTTTTTTTTTTTGTGCTTTCTAGCCCGGGCTCCCTTCCTTCCTTCCTTCCTTCCTTCCTTCCTTCCTTCCTTCCTTCCTTCCTTCCTTCCTTCCTTCCTTCCTTCCTTCCTTCCTTCCTTCCTTCCTTCCTTCCTTCCTTCCTTCCTTCCTTCCTTCCTTCCTTCCTTCCTTCCTTCCTTCCTTCCTTCCTTCCTTCCTTCCTTCCTCGCTCTCTCGCTCTTTCTTTTTTTTCTTTTCTTTCTTTGACATTTCACATAAATTGATGTTTTCACACCTTCCTTCCAATCCCATCTCCCCCTCCTGCCCTTCATATTTTCTCCTTTCCAATCGTCCTTCCTCCTACTATTGTACTTGTGGCCCACTGAGTTTCACCTGGTATATAACAAGCAAATGCTTGAGTACATGCTGGGGCATGGATGACGTCTCAGTTTAGTAAAGTGATCATTGAGTAGAGAAGCTCCGCTTCTACTATCAGGGATTATTAGCCTTAAATAGTCTCTCAGGGAGGTGCAGTGTCTCTTGAGGTCTTTCTCTTTCCATGGTGAAATGTTGACAGGCCAACCATTTTGCAGGTCTTGTGGAAGTGAACATCAATGCAGTGCGCTCTTGGGTGTGGTAGCGCTGTCACAAGATCCTTTTTTTCCCCCTAGTGTTTTATTTGAGACAGAAAGAGAACCATGCTTGTATGCCATGGCACCCAATTGAAGGTCAGAGGACAACTTCGGAAGTCAGTTCTTTTGTTCCACTTTGTGAGCTTCAAGAGATCAAATTCAGGTCTCCAGGAACCTTTCACATCTCCAGCATGTCTTTATGGGGTGCACTGTTTTCAGACATTCCTTTTGAGCAAACCTGATTTCCTCCCCTTAAACATCAGTTACTATCTTCTATTCAAGGACGTTTGTTTATGGAGAAAACACACACACACACATACACACATATTCTGCATACAGAGGAGGGTGTATCAGGGTGTGGATGCATATACCTATAATCCCAGCATTTGAGAGGTAGAGGCAAGGCTTCAGAAGTTCAAGCCCAGAATGGACTGCATAGCAAGTCTGAGGCTAGGTTTTTATGGTACCTTGTTGTTTTTTTTTTTTTTTTTTTTTTTTTTTTTTTTTTGACCAAACAGCTCTTTATTGAAAGACTGTAGGTTAGCTGGTAGAATTCATTGCCTTTGTGCACTAAGTCCCCAGTTTGAAGAAAAAGAGAGGAAGAAATGTTGAAAACTGCTTGGATTTTAGAACCCTGTAAGAAAGAAAGAAAAAGAAAGAAAAAAGAAGAAAGAAAGAAAGAAAGAAAGAAAGAAAGAAAGAAGAAATAAGAAAGAAAGAAAGAAAGAAAGAAAGAAGAAAGAAGAAAGAAAGAGAAAGAAAGAAAGAAGAAAAGAAAGAAAGAAAGAAGAAAGAAAGAAAGAGAACGAAAGAAGAAAGAAGAAAGAAGAAAGAGAGAAAGAGGGGGCTGGAGAGGTGGCTCAGGGGTTAAGCCTCTGCCTTGCAGGCGGAAGGTCCTGAGTTCGGATCCCAGATCCCATGTATAGACGCCAGGCGGAAGCAGGGGCGGCCTGCGTTTCTGGTCCTGGTAGGGCGGAGCCTGTGAATCCCGGGCGGAGGAAGTGGAGGCGTCCATGGTGGTTCACGAATTCGTCCGTGGTTCTACACACACAGACACACACGCGCGCACAACATACATATGCACACACGCACAATTGAATAAATAAAAAAATTAAAAAAAAAAAAAGAAACATACATTTAAAAAAAAAAAAAAGAAAGAAAGAAAGAGAGAATGAAAAGATACCGGAGTTGCTTAGCCACCTAGGATTTCCAAGCTCAAGGAACTTTTACTTTTGTTGACCTTTATGAACTTGAGCACTCTTCAACCTTTGAAGCTTTTTAGTTAAAATTCACACACACACAATTTTTGCTGGTGAGTGCTCAAAACTTTTTTAATATTCTTTTTTATTTTTTCATCTTTATTAACTAATACTCTATTTTATTTTATTTAACCTGTGTGTGTGAGTGAGAGACAGACAGACAACAGACAGAGGTAGCATTGTGTCTCTGTGGAGGACCAAGAATGACTTCTGGAATCACCTTGGATTGCTTCTACTTCCTCTTTGCTTTGCTCTGGGATTTCCCAGGCTCTGCCCACTTGGGCTGGAAGTAAAGGCCTCTGATGTTTTTATGTGAGACCTGGGTTCTGAACTCAGGACCTTTTGCTTTTGAGGCAGAGTCTTAACCCCTGAGCCATCTCTCTAGCCCCTCAGCCAAACTCTTGAAATTGAAAGATACATTGTATGGGAATTGGAAGAATGAGTTAATTAAGCATTTACTATGTGCAAACCCTATCCAGGTGCAGGCTAAATATCAGCAAATTAAACAAAACTGATAAAAATTCCAATCTTGAAATTTGCATCTAGAGCTCCTAAATTCTACACTTATGAGTGCATGCATGTGTGCGTGCATGTGTGTGCGTGTGACATTAGTAATCTGACTGACAGAAAGTTTCAGTACAGTGATTTGTTGAAAAAACTAAATAATGAATTTGGGCCCAGGAGGGAGCCAGGTACGGTGTCTGTCTGATGCTTGTAATCCCATCACTTGGGAATCAGAGGTAGGAGCAGTTCTATGATTTAAAGGCCAAGGCTGGTCTGGAGAGATGACTCAGGTGTTAAGACTACTTTGCAAGCAGAAGGTCCTGAATTCAGATAAAAACATGTGGCAGAAACGGTGGCAGCCTAAACTCCCTGCCCTAGTAGGCAGAGCCTGGGAAATCGCAGAGCAAAGCAAAAAGGAGGTAGAAGCAATCCAGGATGATTCTTGAAGTCACCCTTGGCCCTACATAAGGGATACAGTGCCCCCATTCTCTCACACATACACTAAATAATAAAATAAATAAAGTTAAAAGTTCCTGTGTAACTCTTTAAAATAAATAATACAAAGGCCAAGGCCAGTTTAGACAACACAGTGAATGGAACCTTGTGTCAAACAAAATGAAAAATAAAGAAATAAAATATGGGGCTGGTGATATAGCTCAGTTGGTAAAATACTTGCTGTCATAGTTGGGCACAGGTGTCAACTTGACAGTTGAGGGTTTGAGCTCTGGGCACATTTGTGGAGAATTGGTAGTTCAGTTGAGCCCAGAGCAAACCTGAAGGAGATTGTCTAGCTGATGGGGAAGGCCCAGTCTATAGTGGGTGGGATTGGGTCCTGGATAAATCATGGAGAGCTGGTTGGGAGAGTCGGCATCCTTCTGCACACTTGGCCAGACATGCTGTTCTACCAATTAAGGATCATCCCTCTCTCAGCCATTATGTGGTGATGATGTGACTAGTTCCCTCATCCCTGGTATTGGTGCATGCTCTCCTTTCAAGCTGGACTGAGAACTGTAACCAGTAATCATAAGAAAATAAATCCCCCATGAGTTTGGATCCCAGATCCCATATTAAAAAAAAAAAAAAATCCCTTAATCCCTTGTTCCCTTAAGCCATTTGATGGCAACCATGTAGGCGAACTGCAACACTTGCTTAGCATGAAGTTTGGTTTGGTCCCAGCACTTCATAAAACTGGGCTTTGTATATGCTTGTAATCCAGCACTCAGGAAGTAGAGGCAAAAGGATTAGGAATTCAAGGTTGTCTTCAACTACATAGCAAATTCAAGGATTGGTTGAGATACATGAGACCCTATCTTTAAAAAAAAGGAAAAGAAAAGAAAGAAAAAGGGAAAAGATGAGCAGGATACTGTGATTCATACTTGTGATCTGAGTACTTAGGAGGAGCACCACACATTTGTGTCTAGCCTGGACTGCATAGGAAGTTCCAAGTCAGACTGGATCACAGAGTGGAACTGTGTTTCAGAATTTTACCTACACACAAAAAATTGAAATAAGACATTTCTATTTGCTCTTCACAATGACCCAGTACACAGGAAAACTGGTGAAAAAGTTGATGCCATAGGATAGAGAGAAGTTTGAAGTTGGAGAAAAACAACTAGCTAAGATATCATTATAGAAATTGATGACTGGTGTCCAGAGGACCTCTAACTGACACAGAAATGACAGAGACAAACAATCCAAACTAACTTGTTGTTTGCAAATGACACCAGGTTCCAACTTTCTATTCTGTTAGTGGAAGAAACAGTCTTCCTGGAACATGGTATTCTGGATGTTCTTTGGGCATATGTGTGCCCAGAGAACAAGATGCTACTATGAATTATAAATATGAGGACAGCCAGCAATCAGAAAAATAGGAATCCTTTTTTTGTGTGAGAGTGTGTGTGTGTGTGTGTGTGTGTGTGTGTGTGTGTGTGTGTGTGAAAGGGCACTGTGTGTGCTTGTGGAGGTCTAAGGGTAATTTTGGGAATCATACTGGATTGCTCTACCTCCTTATTACTTTGTTCTGAGGTTTCCAGGTTCTATTTTCCAGGGCCAGAAGTACAGGCCGTTGCCATTTCCACCCTGGCATTTTTATATGGGATCTGGAATCTGAACTTAGGATTTCTGATTGCAAGGAGAGACTTAACCCCTTAGCCATTTCTCCAGCCCAGGATTTTGTTTGATGGACAGTTAGTTAGGTGTAATACAGTTACAATTACTATTAGGATAAAGGGAAAATCTCAAGTCAAAAGGTGATGAGTAGCTTTAGATGATAGTCATGCCTATAATGCCAGCACTCTGGGTGCTGAGACAAGGATTTCTGTGAGCTTGAGGCCAGTCTGGTCTACATGACAAGAGCCAGGCTAGCCAGAGCTACTTAGTGAGACTCTGTTTCAAAAAAAAAAAGTAGAAGAAGTTAATTACATCCAAAATCAACTAACAAACACTTAGTAAGTACTACTGTGCTAAAAGATGTAAGTATAGAGGTATCCCAAAGATAACAGAAATTTAGGAGAAATTAGCCAAAGTGCAACAAAGGACTTCTCGAATGCTATATGAATGCAATCCCCACTGAGAGCTACAATCCCATTCATTCATTCATTCATTCATTCATTCATTCATTCTCTCCTTCTCTCCCCTTCCCTTTTTGTCCTTCTTTTTGAGAAAGGGTTTCATTATGTAGCCCAAACCAGCCTTGATCCTATTGCTTCAGACTTTGGAGTTCTGCCTCCAATTTCCCCTCACCTTCATCTCTTCCCCTTCTTTCTTATATCTTCAAGGCTTACTTGTAAGTCAATATGTAGCTGAGTACGATCCTGAATTTGCATCTACTTCCTGAATGCTGGTGTCACAGGCACGAGCTACAAACCTCTGTGTATGCATGTGTGTGTCTGTGTGCATGCATGTATGTGTGTGTGTATGTGTGTAAATATGTGCATGTGCATAGGCCAGACGTCAATGTCAAATATTTTTCTCAGTTGTGCTCCATCTTCTTTATATTTTTTCTCCATCTTATTTTTTTTCACTTTTTTTAAACGTTTTTTAAATTTATTATTATTATTATTATCATTTATTCAACTGTGTGCATGTGCGTGTGTATGTGCGTGCACGTGTGTGTGTCTCTGTGTGTCTGTGTATGTGTAGAACCACGGACGAATTCGCGAACCACCATGGACGCCTCCACCTCCTTCTGCCCCGGGATTCACAGGCTCTGCCCCACCAGGACCGGAAACGCAGGCCGCCCCCGCTTCCGCCTGGCGTCTATACGTGGGATCTGAGATCCAAACTCAGGACCTTCCGCCTGCAAGGTGGAGGCTTAACCCCTGAGCCACCTCTCCAGCCCCTCCATCTTATTTTTTGAGATACACTTTCTCATTGCTGTGCCTGACTTTTTATATAGGTGCTGGGGATCTAAACTCATGTCCTGTGGCAGTTGGCTATAGCTATCAAGTTGACAATTGAAGGTTCAAGCTCTGGGAACATTTGTAAAGCATTAGAAGATGACCTCTGAGCAAGTCTACAGGAAAATGTCTAATTGATGGGGCAGACCCAGCGCATGATGGATGCGGCTATTTCTGGGCAGGTGGACATGAGGGAGAGGGCTGGGCTGGGGAGATGGTTCAGGGGTTAAGACTCTGTCTCGCAAGTATCCCAGGTCCCACAGAAAAAGCTATAGCAGAAATGGCTTGCACTTCCGGCCCTGGTGCACGGAGCCTGGGAAATCCCAGAGGGAAGCAAAAAGGAGGTAGAAGCAATCCAGCATGATTCTTGAAGTCACCCTTGGTCCTCCACAGGGACACACAATGCCCTCTGATACACACACACACACACACACACACACACACACACACACACAAAATTTAAAAAAGGAGAGAGTTAATTAATGGAGTTGGCAGTTTTTGGTATACTTGAATAGACAAACTGCCTGGCAAGTGATGTTTGCCCCTCTCTCAGCAATCCTGTGGATGTGGTGTGGCCAGTTCCTTTGGTGCCTGGTGTTGGTATGAGCTCTCCTGCCAAGTTGGATAAGACTGTCAGCAAAAATAAAACCCTTTGTCCCCCCCCCATTAACCATTTGGTCGTGAATTTATCAGTATTATTAAGGCAAACTGTGACAGGTCCTTATGCTTACACATCAAGTTTTTTTACCAGCCAAGCTGGTTTTATGCAGTGCTGGGGCTGAACTTCCTACATGCTAGGCAAGCATTGGGCTACAGCCTCATATTATCCCCAACACCCCCTGCTTTTGTTCTTGTTTAAACAGATTCTCCTATAACCCAGGCTGTTCTCAAGAGTTACTTATCTGAGAACTCTGCATACTTCTGATTCCACATCAATTGCTGAGATTACAGGTGTATGCTACTATGCCTGGGTTTGTTGTCATTTTTTTTTTCTTTTTGGCTTTTCATTTTTCTACCTGCTTTTATGAGACATGGCATCTCTGTGTAGCCAGCCTTGAATAGCCTAGAACTCATTTCATCACCTAGTCAGATTTTGAAATAGTTTTCATTTGTTTGTTTGCATGGTTTTTATGAGAACAGGGACTCATGTAGTCCAGACTAATCTTGGATTTACTATTTTGGAGACTGGTCTTGAACTACTGATCCTGCTGCTTCCACCTCCCATACACTGGGATTACTCAGTTGTATGCCACCACATCTGGCTTATTTGGTGCTGGGGATCAAATCCAGAACTTTATGGATGCTTAAGCAAGGAATCTACTAACAGAGTTACATTCTCAGCACCTGTGCTTTTTAAAAAAAAATGCTCTCCTTTTAATATTTTATTTATTTGAAGAGAAAGAGAGGGAGGCAGGCTTCTGGGGATTGAGCTTAGGTCACTAGGTTTACAAACAGGCACTTGCCTATTGAGCTGTCTCACTGCTCCGGCCCCTGTATTTTGTTTATTCGAGACAGGATCTCAGTATAGAGTCTTTTTTTTTTTTTTCAGTATAGAGTCTTGATTGTCCTAGATTTTGTAGACCAAGCTGGCTTTGAAACTGCAGTCATTTTTCTCTCTTATCTCCCAACGGCTGGAATCTTAGACTTGCACCACAGACCCAACTGAGCATGAGAATTGTAATCAGATCCCTTTATCTGATGAGCCACCTTCATGACCCTGAACAAGCTGATTGTAAAGCCAGAAATCCCTGCTTCTTTCTTCTTTTTTGAAAAAAAAAAATTAAATAAATTTTATTGTATACACACACACACACACACACACACACACACACACACACACACACATACATTGTGTGTGTGTGTACGTATCACAGGGCACTGTATATCTCTGTGGAGGAACCAAGGATGACTCCAGGAATCATCCTGGATTGCTTCTACCTATTTTTTGCTTCACTCTGGGATTTCCCAGGCTCTGCCAGCAGGACAGGAAATGCAGGCCATTTCTGCCTGGTGTTTTCAGGTGGAACCTGGGATCTGAACGCAGGACTTTCTGTTTTCAAGACAGAGTCTTACGCTTTCAGCCATCTTTCCAGCTCAAGGAAAGGATTTTTGACTCATTATTTAAAAGGGGGTACAGTCCATCATGGCTTGAAGACATCAATGTGACAGCATGTGGTGGCTAGTCACATTGTGTCCTCAGACAAGAAGCAGAGATAAATATTGGTACTTTTTCCCCCGTTTTTAATTCAATCTGAGACTGGAGCCCATGGAATCGTGCCAGTCACATTCGGGGTAGGTCTTCCCTTCTCAGTTAAACCTCATTGGGAACACCACCAAGAACACATCTAGAGATGTGTCTACTAGATTATTACAAATCCAGTCAAGTTGACAATAAAGATTAACTATCATAAACCCAGCCATTGTCAATCTAACACCCAAACATATCACATTAAGTCATAACATTTTACCTCTGGCCCCTAAAGTCTTCTGCTCATTTTATAATGCAAATTGTATTTAATCCATCTCTAAAAGACTTCAAAATCTTAATAATTTCAGTACTGCTCAAAAATCCAAAGTCTTGTCTTGTGGCACTATGGATTCAGGGAGGCCCTAGCCGGGGCTCCTGAATCCAGGAGGTCTGGTTACAGACAAGTCTGAAAAGGAACCATATAGGCAGAGGGATGGACAACCTAATGGGCAGAGGAATGAACAGCCAATAGGAAGTGGCCATCTAACCTGGACACCTAGTAAACAGCTAAATGATTGGTAGCTGCTCTCCCCCTCCCCCTGAGTGGAGGGGTGGCCTCACCTGATTGGACCCCGACCCTATATAAGCCCTGATTAAAGCCGAGTCTGTAGCCGGCAGCTTTCTGCTTCTCACCTGACTCCCGGGGTCTGGATGGTGACCCCGTCGTCAGCTCGCCCATTCGCCTCGTGCCCAAGAGGCCCCGCTGTTTCCTCTCCCCCCCCCCCCCCGGCTGGCCCGGTGGGGGATTCGGCAACATTTTCTGAGATTCTAGGCAATTTCTTAGGCACAATCACTCCCCTATAAATTAAAAAAAGTTGCATACTTCCATTGTACACCAGCACAGAAAAGGCATTCCCGTTCTAAAAAGGAGGAATGAGTGTATAGTAAAGAAAATGGACTAAAGCAAGATTTAGGGAAACAAAACAAACCAGAGCAAACACCAAACCTTGTGCCTTCGTATCCAGTATCTGGAGCTGTTGGTGGCATCACCTAGGTGCCAGCAGCCTGGGTATCCTTACCTATCCTGTTATGCTGCTTGCTGCACACATGGTCTGTCTTTTGGCCCAATTGCACTCTGTTCTTGAAATGTTCCTCCACAGATATTCCACAGTCCTGGCGTCTGCACCATTCTGAGGTCTACATTGCAGTTTAGGTTTCTCCTTCACGGCTTCACACATGTGGTTGCAGCACTTCCTTGCAGGGAATTTGACTTTTCCACAGGTTGCTGGTCTTAGCAGCTTTCTGAGACATTGGTGCAAGCCACCTTGATCCCATAAACCTCTTTTCAATGAGTTTCTATGTGTGCGTGGATATTCGACCTTGAGATAAATTCCTCACAGTCTCTATCTTGTACTTGGAGACAGTACCACTGTTTCACATAGGCTTCTGGAATTGAACTCGGGTCTTCAAGTTAGGAAGCAGGCACTTTACCTACTGAGCTATCGCACACGTTCCTATTTGCCTATACTGATATCATCTCATGTAGTCCAGGCTGGGCTTGAACTCAGTATGTAATCAGGATGATTATATTTAGGCTCACTTTGTGTGTGTGTGTATGTGTGTGTGTGTATCAGAGGGCACTGTGTGTCCCTGTGGAGAACCAAGAATGACTTTAGGAATCATCCTGGATTGCTTCTACCTCCTTGCTTCACTCTGGGATTTCCCTAGCTCTGCCCACCAAGGCAGGAAGTGAAGGCCATGGCAGAATTACGTGTGACCTGGGATCTGAACTCAGGACCTTCTGCTTTCCAGAATCTTAATCCCTGAGCTATCTCTCCAGCCCCCTCAGCTTCCAATGTAACCCCCATGCAAAAATTCTTATTAGTGGGCTGGGGAGGTGGCTCAGGGGTTAAGCCTCCGCCTTGCAGGCGGAAGGTCCTGAGTTCGGATCCCAGATCCCACGTATAGACGCCAGGCGGAAGCGGGGGCGGCCTGTGCTTCTGGTCCTGGTAGGGCGGAGCCTGTGAATCCCGGGGCAGAAGGAGGTGGAGGCGTCCATGGTGGTTCGCAAATTTGTCCGTGGTTCTACACACACAGAGACACACACACACACGCACACACACACGCACATGCACACAGTTGAATAAATAATAAT
Organism: Typhlomys cinereus; assembly: GCA_023101885.1. Classification (NCBI taxonomy): domain Eukaryota; kingdom Metazoa; phylum Chordata; class Mammalia; order Rodentia; family Platacanthomyidae; genus Typhlomys; species Typhlomys cinereus. Next base: position 377,679 of record JALPQD010000883.1, read on the forward strand.
AATAATTAAAAAAAAATTCTTATTAGTGTTTTTGCTTCTGACTGAGCGATGAATCCACCCTGAGGCAATTATCATGTTTGATTGATTTGGATCTGGGTTCTCTGTGCATAGAAAGAACCTTATTCAAGTTGCATGGCCTGATAGGATGTGGTGCCAAAGGCCTATAAATCCCAGCATTCAGAGAACACAAACAAGAGGATCAGAAGTTCTAGGCCAGCTTAAGCTACATAGTGAGTTACAAACAAATAAACCATGCAGTTTGAAAATGGAGCAAGCATGGTTCTCTTAATGACTGTTATTGGATATAATAAATAAAATCTTAGCAACAAACAACAATAACAAAACATTATTTTGTCATTGATAAAAAATTCAAGTGGGGCAGATGTGGTATAATCCAACCTTCGGAGGTAGAGATAGGAGATCATTGCAGGTTTAAGAGTCAGCCTGTTTTACATAGTGAAGTCCAAATTAGTCAGGTCTAAGTAACTAGACACTGTCTCAAAAAAAAAGTAGGGAGATGGGGATGTAAATGTTGGTTGAGTATTTATCTAGGATGCACGAAGTCCTGTGTTAAAACACAGCCTCACATAAACTGAGAATAATGGTACATGCCTGTCACCCCAGCACTGGAAAGATGGAGGCAGGAAAATTAGAAATTCAAGGTTGTTCTCCATTCCTCAGTTTACACGTTCAGGTTAACCTAGGCTCTATGATAACTTCAAAAATTAACTTGGGGGGGGGCTGGAGAGATGGCTTAGGTGTTAAACCTCTGCCTTGAAAGCAGAAGGTCCTGAGTTCAGATTCCAGGTCCTACAAAGAAATGTCAGGCAGAAATGGCAGTGGCCTTTACTTCTGGGAAATCCCAGAGTGAAACAAAAAGCAGGTAGAAGCAATCCAGGATGATTCATGAAATCACCCTTGGTCGTCCACAGGGACACATACTGCTCTCTCTCTCTCTCTCTCATACACAGAGAGAGACAGAGACACAGAGAGAGAGTAAATAAATAAATATTTTTTAAAAAATGATGAACAATAAGACAAACTTTACATTAAAATATTAATTTAGGATTGGGGAGATGTCTCATTAAATATAACACTTGTCTCGTAAGCATGTAGACCTCAGTTTAATCCTCAGGACTTATATCAAAAAACAGATCTGGTACCAAGTTTTTGTAATCCCGCTCTGGGAAAGAGGCGACAGGATCTTTGGGACAAGGTGAATGATATTCTTAGGAACAAATGCCTGTAGTTGTTCTCTAGCCTCTACATACAAATGCACCTGTACATGATACATACACACATACATATATATACACACAAATTTTCAATTTAATTCAAGTAGGAGAGTTACTTAGAAGACCTAGAATGGTTTAAATATAGGAAGAAAGAGGCTACATATGGTAATAATCCAGTAAACAGGGAGAAATTGATGATATAAGGTGGAGGGGGAAAAGCAAGGCACAATTGCCAGAAACTTCATGGTCAATGTGGATCTTCTTTTTAGTTTTCCATTCATCAGAAAACAATGTCAATATTTTCAAATTCTTGGTCTTTCTTGACTCTGTAGTTTCCTTGTGGTACCAAATATGAGGTCTTTTCAAATATGAGGTCTTTGCAATAAATGATGGCAGCTTTTTTAAATTTTAGTTTTATGAAACAGGGTTCTGCTGTTAGTTCTGTCTGGTCTGTTTTTTGTTGATCCTGAGCTGTCTCAGCTTCCCAAGAGTTGAGATTATAGGCATGTGTCATTTCACATGAAAAATGCCAATTATATGAAATCAGGATCTAGCCTATCCCACAGGATGTCCTTTACCTACTGCCCACCATCCTGTTATGACAGCTGTTATCTTTTACTCCACATATGTCAAATGACCATGTGCTGAAAGTGTTAGTGCATCTCAGCAATTGTGATGAGGAGCCAGAGGAATGGAAACTTAAGGCTAGACTGGGGTTATATGAGGCTCTGTCCTAAGAAACAAAACAAAACTGGGGGGAGGTAGATATTTTTCAGTTGTATTGCCAGCCATTGGAATGCCACATCTGCCACTGTAAACAACCCTTTATTAGAGGAATGGGAGAGTGGAAAGTGGATATGATCAAGATACAGGTTTTATATATATATATATATGTAATTGTCAGGTAATAAAAAATAAAAATATATTTTAGAAGTTAGGTGTTAATAAAGAAATTAAGAACTAGGGACCCTCATACATTGTTGGGATGTAATAAGATGTAGTCACTATGACTATGAAAAAGTTTGCCAGTTCTTCAGAATGTTAAACATAGAGCTACCATATGTCATAGTCAGATATAGGTATCAACCTGACCGTTTAAGATTCAGAGCTCTGGAGCCCTGAATATATTTTTAAAGAATTAATAGGTAAATTGAGCCCTGAGCAAGCCTACAGGAGATTGTCTAATTGATGGGAAGGCCCAGCCCAAGGTTGATGGGACTAGTCCTTGGACAGGTGAATAAGATGGAGGGAGTTGGTTAAGGATATTGACATTTATCAGTATAGTTGGGGATTGTCCCTCTCTTGGAAGTTCTGTGCATATGGTGTGGCTACCTCCCTTGACCCCTGGTGTTGGTGGGGGCTCTCCTGCTAGTTTGGAGTAAGAATTGTAACTGGACAACAGTAAGTCAAAATAAAACCTCCTTTGTAGCAGTCTTGGGGTCCCAAGGAGACCTTTGGGGGCGGGGAGAAGCAGGCGCGAAGTCAACGACACAGACTCCAGAAGTCAGGTGAGTATCAAAAAAGCAGGCTCACAGGCTTGCAGGCTCCTTTATTATAAGTATGAGGTAGCCTATATACCTCACCCAGCATCCCATAAGTCCCAGCGTGAGGTTTTTGCTGTGTTGTCCTGTCCAGGTTGGTCCTCTCAGCTAGGCAGTTTGACGTCAGCATCAGGCACAGCAGCAGGTTCTAGCTTGGGGAAGTTGCATTTGCGCATGCAACCCACACAGACAATACAGGCCTGCCTGGTCCATTCCTCCTACATATCCATCCTTTTTATTTATTTTGACAGCCAGCAGGAGCCAGAGTTCTTTGCTCTGATCTTGTTGACCCCGCCTCAGAGGGAGTCCAGCATAATGGACCGGTGCCTATCTTAGGTTGGAGACTACCCTTGTGTGAACCCTTACCCGTCATTGGCTGCCAGCCCTCGAAGGACCTCTCCTCTGGAAGGCATGCCAGGACATGTGGGTAGTAGATTAGACCAAGGCCTCATGAATCTCTACAATCCAAGCTTGAACCATGTCTCTAGGGGGGCCATGGCTTGATGTTCAAGGGCTATAAGTTCCTGTATCATGGTCTTGTTGATGGAGCACTGCTGAGAGATGTGCTGAAGGAAACACTTAAGCAATATAATTAATAAGAGAACAATTCCTCCTATGATAGTGTAAATTACAATCCAAGAGGGATCAAACAGCCTTTTAAAGTTGTTCAGATTCTGATTACAAACCCAGTATCTATAAGAAGGGGAACCACATGCCTCATGTTAATATGTTCTATCTGTTGACTCAAAGTCAATGAGTAATTAAGGAAGGCCTGAGACCAAGGCCCCTTGATGTACTGAGAAAGTTGTTTATGAGCCTTGGAAAGTTAGAGACCCGATAGACAAGAAAAAGGACAAAAACTAACTTTTCAGTACATCACACCCAGGAGAATAAATGTATGGCATGGCACTTCTGTGAACCAATATTGTAACTTGATTTAAGCTGGTAGTGACTTGAAAACATTAAAGCCACATGAGCAAAAACTAGTAAATCAAAATGCTAAAGATGACAGAGACCACACCTTTTCTGTTTGGAAAAGAACTAGAAATACTCATTAATGATGACAACTCATTCAGAGCTTTTCCCATTTCATTTGTCCCTATTGTGTGTCTTGAATTATTCTTTAATTACACTACTAATTATAACAGTCTAATTTTTAAGGTCTGTACAATCTCTACTACACTATTTTATATGTGGTAATAACAATTCTATTAATTCTATTAATGCTATTCATAAATCATAGAATAATCCCCAAAAAACAATAATTGTACATATTCCAAACTTGCAAGAAATAAATTAAAAATAAGCTTGGGGAAGTTGCATTCGCGCATGCGGCCCACACAGACAATAGAGACCTGCCTGGTCCGTTCTTCCTACACTCCTTATTTCCCTTAAGCCATTTGGTCATAAATTTATTGGTAACAATGCAAAGTAGCTGCTATATTACATAACTAGGCGATTCCACTCCTAGGTGTATACCCAAAAGAAATTGTACCCTAGGTGTATACACTCCTAGGTGTATACCCACAGAAACATGTACATTACAGCACCATTAGTAATAGGCAAAAGTAAAAATAAACCAAAAATCTAATCTATGAATAAAATGTGGTATATCGATGTAGGTAGAATAGTTTCCATATAAACATTAAGTTCCAATTCAAGCTGCAACATGAATGAGCTTTGAAAACTCCATGATAAGTAAAAGTAGTTGCACATTTTGTATGATTACTATGCAAAGTGGGCAACCCAACACAAGAAAGACTGAAAGCATTTTAATGGCTGCCAAGAGCTGGGGAGGGAAGGGAAAGTGATGAACAGCTGCCTCTGGGCACAGAGATTCTTTTGAAGATAATGATAATATTCTAAAAGTAGATGGTGGTAATGGCTGTATGATTTTGAGAATATGCTAAAAGCCACTGAACTATATGCTATGTGAATTACACTTTTTGAGAATTAAGGCAGAGTTTATTAGAGAAGAGAGGAGAAAGGAGCTCCTCTGGACATGGAGTCCATGAGGGGCAAGGGAGCAGACAGGAACTCACGGACATGGAGTCTGTTAGGGGCAAAAGAGCTTGTGAATTACATTTCAATAAAGCCATTTAAAAAAACTTTATCCAAATTAAATGTAAGTAAGCCTAATTAAACTCATTGGATCTTTCCCCCACAAAACAAAACAAAAAGACCAGATGGAAGGCAACTCACACATTAACTGTTCACCTATGTGTACTGTATTAGCTGCTAATTTGTATTAACACATAAATTTTACAGTTTTTCCATAGCAGCATAGAGTTATGTACTTAAAGTTATAAACATAAGTCAGTCATGATAGTGCATGCCTATATCTTAGTACTTGAGAGACTGAAGCAGGAAGATCACAAATCATAAGTTTGAGGTCACCATGGACTATATAGAGAAATCAAGACTGACTTGGGCTACATATTGAGACCCTGTCTCAGAAAATCAAAGTTAAACAGTTTTAGAGCAACTATGTTGGGAGGTCTTTGAAGGTCATTCCTCACAGCTGGAATTATCATGAAGGAACACACCCCTATTAATTTGGTGGAATTGGTTCTAATCTTTCACAGAGACCAAGTCATCAACTTCTCCTAATCCTATTCTTTTTTTTTTTTTTTTTTGAGTAGAGTTCATTAGAGGAGAGAAAGGTTGGAACTCATGGACTCCAGATGTGGAGTGCCATGAGGGGCTAGGACGCCCTGGAGAACTCATGGTGTTTAGGCATGGAATCCATGAGGAGCAAGGAACAAGAAACAGACTCATGGCACTGGAGTGCCATGGGCTAGGGCACCTTCATGAAAAGCAGGCAAGAAACAGAACTCATAGCACTACATGAGGGGCTAGGGCGCCGGAGAATTGGTGAGAAGCAGGCAGTTAGAAATGGACTCATGGCACTAGAGAGCCATGAGGGGCTAAGGCGCCCCTAATCCTATTCTTGAAAGGATGTGAAGATGAATGCTTCATTGCAGACAAGCTCGATGTGAAGTTTGGCCACAAAATCAACTTGGTTGGACCCAGATATGAACAGACCAATGGGATGTAGAATAAAATCAACTGGGTTGGACCAAATATGAACAGAAAGAGATGTAGAAGACCAAAACTCCAATGAGGTTTGCAGAGACTGGAACTAACTAATAAGGAAAAGCCACTCCCCCCTACCAGCTTGTCTTACCCTATAAATACCCCCTGACCCTGGCATCCATCTTTGGCTCCCTTGCTTCTCCTGGGACTTTAGGTCTGGAATCCATGAGTTCCTCTCTGGCTGGCTTTTCTCTCCCTGGTTATGGATTCCATGCCTGAAGTCCATGAGTTCTTCTCAGCTCCCTTGGTCTTCACATTTAGAATCTAAGAGTTCCTTTCTGGCTCCCTTGCTCCTCAAATATTCCATGTCTGGAGTCCATGAGTTTCTTTTCCAGTTTTCTCTCACTGGGCCTTTTCAGATTCCATGTCTGTGAATTCTTTACTTTTTTTCTCCTCTATTCCTCTTACACTGCGATCTGCTTCAATCCCCAGACCCAAGAATGCCACATTTTGGGGCTGGAGAGATGACTCAGTGGTCAAGACCCTGTCTTTCAAACATAAGGCTCTGAGTTCAGATCCCAGGTCCCATGTAAAAACCACCAGGAGGAAACTGTTCTGGTCCACACTTTCTGTCCTGGTGGGCAGGGCCTGGGAAATCCTAGAGCAAAGCAAGAAGGAGGTAGAAGGAATCCAGGATGATTCCTGAAGTCACTCTTGGGCTTCCACAGCGACACACAGTGCCCTCTGATACACACACACACACACACACACACACACACACACACACACACACACACCACATTTTGGCACAGCACATCATCAGACAGCTCTCTTGCCCCAAACAGCATTCATGTCCATGAATTCTGTTCTGTATCTCCTGTAATAAAGTCTGCCTTATTATTCTAACATGTTCTGGCTTGGCTTCAGTCTTTGACTCCCGAACACAAAAACCTGGAGACTTAAAAACCCTTCCCTCGGGGCTGGAGAGGTGGCTCTGGGGTTAACCCTCTGCCTTGCAGGCGGAAGGTCCTGAGCTCTGATCCTGGACCCCACGTATAGACGCCAGGCGGAAGCGGGAGCGGAAGCGGGGGCGGCCTGCGTTTCTGGTCCTGGTAGGGCGAAGCCTGTGAATCCCTGGGCAGCGTAAACAAGGAGGAAGTGAAAGCCTCCATGGTGATTCCCGAATTCGTCTGTGGTTCTATGCACACACACATACATAGACAGACATACACAGACACACATACATACACATGCACACACATGCATACACACACAATTGAATAAATAATAATTTAAAAAAACCCCTCAAAACAAAAGTACTAGTAATAATAATAGTGATGATGTTGATGATGCTGTAAACATTTCATGAAAGTCCTTAGGTTCTTAGGTTCCTCTGAGAAGAAAGAAGCAACTCTTAATTTCTTAAATATCTGAGGATTTTTTTTTGTATGTGTATGTATGTGTGTGTGTGTACCCCGCAGGCACATGTGCCAGAGGGCACTGTGTGTCCCTAAGGAGGACCAAGAATGACTTTGGTGATCATTTTGGTTACGATTCGTAATGGCCGCCACCCTTTCCACCTGATATTTTTACGTGGGAGATCTGAATACAAGATCTTTTGCTTATGAGCTATCTCTCCAGCACAATATCTGAAATTTCTATTAGAGATAGTTTTATATATATTATATATTTATATATACATAAATAATATATATTTATATACAAATACATCTTATATCTATATCTATATCGATATCTATATCTATATATATCTCTTCCTGCCCCCTATTTTACAGAGGAACAACTAAATAAAGTAAATAACCCTGACCCTGGCAGCCATCTTTGGCTCTCTTGCCACATGGACTCCACATCCATGAGTTCTGTTCTTTCTCTCCTCTAATAAAATCTTAATCCTGTATGTGTGTTCTGGTCTCAATCTTCTATTCCGAAACACAAGAACCCGTACATAAAAAATTCTCACAACATATCCACATTTCCATGTTTTGGAGGATCAAACTCAAGGTCATCTGGATTGTATGGCAAGTACTTTTACCTGCTGAGCAATCTTGTTGACCCACTTCCCTCTGATTTTTGACAGAGTTTGGCACACAAGCCTAGGTTCATCTGGAAGTTATGTTTGTCCTGACATAGTCTCTCAAGGCCTGGGATTATGGTAGGTACTAAGATATGCAGGTATCTTGTTCTTTTTTAATCTTTTTAAAAAATTTATTTGTGTGCTTGCATGTGTGTGTGTGTGTGTGTGTGTGTATGTGTATGCATGTATGTATCAGAGGGCACCGTGTGTCCCCTGTGGAGGGCCAAGACTGACTTCAGGAATCATTCTGGATTGCTTCTACCTCCTTTTTGCTGCGGTCTGGATTTCATTCCACCAGAGTCAGAAGTGCAGGAGGCTGCTCTTGCCTCTTGGCGTTTTTTCATGGGATCTGGGATCTGAACTCAGGACCTTCTGCGTGGGAGGTAGAGTCTTAAGCCCTGATGCCATCTCTTCAGCCCGGTCTTTTTTTTTTTTCTTCTTCTTCTTTTTTTTTTTTTAATACAATGTCTCATTCTGTATTTCAGGATAGCCTGGAATTCAAAATGTAGCTCAGGTTGCTCTTTTATCTCCTACTTTAAGCCTCCCTAGTGCCGGAATTACAGGTGTGAGCAATCATACTCCACTTCTATGTTTCTTTTTAAAAGACTTTGTAAAAGGAGCTGATGGCAGAAGATATAATGGGCTATTTTTTTATTTTTATTTTTTGTCAATCTGCGAAAAGAACCAGACTCCACTGTAGGAGATGGAACCAATCAATCACCTGCAAATTCCTTGATGGAAACATATGGAATGCCTAACATATTAGGTCTTTAAGTGCAAGCAGCATTCAGAATCCTGGAGGTGTGGTTAAATCCATGAAGCCCCTTAGGCACACCATGGCCCAAGGGTTTAGTAGTAGGCAAGGTCCTTTAGAGGTCTCTCAAAACCAAGGCACCCAGTCCACCAGCCCACCACCCCACCACCCAAGACCTTCCAGCGGCCGGAATCACCGAGGTCCGGGCCGTCAGGCACTGAGCAGGACGCCTCCGGCGCCAGATGCGCAGGCGCGGGCCGCCAAGAGGGCCCCGGCGCTCCGGGCTGCGCAGGCGCAGGCGCAGCTCCAGGCTAGTCCCGGCGGCGGCGGCTGAGGCCGAGGGCGTGGAGCGGCGGCGGGCGCGACGGACGGAGCAGCCATGAGGGCCGGGCCCAGTCACCGACAGTGAGTGGAAGGGACATGGGCCCCGGCCAGCAGTGCGGAGGGTTTGCCGGGCGGAAGAACACTCAGACTGGGGCGGGCGGGCGGGGGTGGGGGTGTTGTCCGTCGGGCACCGAGGGTCGTGGGGGAGGGAGAGTTTGAGGCGACGGGAGAGAGTTGGCGGTCCCCGGAGTTGGACAGCTGGGCAGAGGGCAGGGGTTGCGTGCTGTGGGGTGAGGGGACCCTAAAGCAGGCCAGCGTCCTGCGCTGCCCGGCGTGTCATCCCTTTCCCCTGGGAGCTTTGGGGTGGCTCTCCCTTTCCGCTCCTTCGAGAAAATGGTCCCAGAGAGGGCAGGGTGGTGGCGGGTGAAAGCCGCGGGCGCTCACTCTGTGCACCAGGCAGAGGAACGGTGTCCGGAGTTGCAGGGTGCCCCGATGAAGCTTCGGAGTTGGGAGCCTTCTGTTTAAATCCAGGAGGGTCTGGGATGTGTAAAGCTAGGTAGGGACTTGGAGTCGGACGGGTTGGAAACCGAGTCTGTCACTGATAATGATAGACAACCTTGGGTCACCTTTCAGAATCTCTGCAAGATGTGCTTCCCGCGGGCCATTGCAAGCATTGTATATGTAGTTGAGGGTGTTGATGAAACTTAGAAATTGTAAGGATTGTGCAGATGCCACTGTGAGCCAATAATACGACAGGATTGTAGATCTTGCCGTTATTAATGGAACGACCGATCTCTCTGTCAAAACAAAGCTTATGGTTTGCAAAACCTCAGTAGACAAAAATAATGCTCTTTCTACATAAGCACAGCTGATCATGTGTAGAAATACCAGTTTCTTCTGTGATGTGACAAATTGGCTGTCAGACTAGGGTAGGAAAAACACCATACCTTCTTGGCATCATTACAAATAGTATGTAGCTCCTGACCCAAGAGGAAGGAAATAAGAGAATGGGGATTGAAAAACACTAAGCTACATCCTCAGTTCTTTTTAATTTAAATATTTATTTATTGTGTGTGGGTGCGGACCCACGAGTGTCATGATGCACATGTAGAATTTAGAGAACAACTTTCAAAGGTCAGTTCTCTTCTTCCACCGTGTGGTTTCCTGGAATTAAACTCCAGTTGTCAGACTTGTACAGCAAGCACTTTAGCCTTCTGAGCCACCTCTCCAACTTTTTTTTCTTTTCTTTGAGTAAGAGTTACCCACACTGGTCATGAGCACACTCTGTAGCCTAAGTTGGGCTTCAATTCACAATCCTCCTGCCTCAGTCTCCCCAATAGCTGGGATTAAGGGATACTTGCTAGTGACCCTGATGAGACATTCTGTTAAATGCCTTCTGATATATAGGTTCTCTGATATATAGTTTGCACTAATTACTTTGAATTGAAAAAATTGTGTTTAGAAAAGTAGAACAAAGGCCAAGTGTGGTATGCCTATACTTTTAACACATAGCATTTGGAAGGCAAGGGCAGAAAACTGCTGCAGATTCACTAGGGATATGAGACCTTGTCTTGAAAAACAAAGAAAAAATTAGTTTGAGTCAGGCTAGAAGAGCTGCCCACTGATAGGTATCAATCTCTCTCCTCCCCTCTTCTCTCCTCTCTTTTCTTCTCCTCCTATCCTCTGTCTCTCCTCCTTTCTTTCCTTCTCCCTCCCTCCATATCTATCTACCTTCCTTCCTTCCAGCAGGATCTCACTTTGTAGGGCAGGCTGGCTTTGAATTCTTGATTATTCTGCCTTAACTCCTGAATAGTGGGATTATAGGCATTTATCGTTTTGTTCATTTTCGCCTCATTTATTAGGATAGTAAAGATTGCTGTACAAATGCCCTACCACTGAGCTATATTACCAACCTTTTTTGTATTTTATATTTTTATTTATTATTTGAATTGGAAGGGGGGAGAGAAGAGAAAAAATAGGTATGTGCGTGTATACTGTGCCACATCAGTGGAGTTCAGAGGACAATCTTAGTAAGTCCATTCTCTCCTTCCTGATGTGAGCATCTGAAGATTGAACTTGGGTTGCCAGACTAGTGAGTACGTGCCTGGCCTGCTGAACCATTTTGTTGGCCTCTAATATATATTTTTTATTTCTTTAGATTGGTTAATTTGCTGTGTATTCAGGAGAGTCTGGACACATACCATAGTGTGCTTTCCAGAATCAATTCTGTCCTTCCTTTCTCCTATGTGGATTCTGGGGATCAAACTTGGGTTGTAGGTTTGACTGCAAGCAGTTTTACTGACTGATCCATCTTGCATCCTTTTTTCTTTTTTCTTTTTTTTTTTTTTTTAAGTGTGTGTGCGTGTGTGTGTGTGTGTCAGAGGAACATTGTGTGTCCCTGTGGCATATCAAGAATGACTTCAAGAAGATTGCTTCTACCTCCTTTTTGCTTCAGGTTTCCACCCACCAGGGCCAGAAGTGCAGGCTGCTGCTGTTTCTGCCTGGTATTTTTACATGGGACCTAGTATCCGAACTCAGGATCTTCTGCTTGGGAGACAGAGTCCTAACTTCTGAGCCATCTCTTCAGCCCTCATCTTGATATTTTTTAATGTTAAAAATGTTTCTTTGTAAAGGAACCTGGTTGTCTTCAGGGTGTTGTCTCTATTTGGTGGCTCAAATAATTATGCTATAGCAGCTTTTTAGCTTTTGTTGTTACTTTTCCTGTCTGTGGAACTTTTTCCATAGAGTGAAAACCATAAGTAGTTATGCAAGGGCCTCAGAGGTGTCTGGTAAGTCTTTGTGGATGTTTAATATGTGCTTTCAGAGAAAGAGAGAGAAAATGGCTTTCTAGGCATAACTTTTGAAAGAGAGGTTCAGGACTGGTGAGATAGGTCAATAGGTAGAGTATCTGCACCTGGTGACCGGAGTTCAAACCCTGGATTGATGGAGAGAAAATGGATTTCCTCAAAGTGTTCTCTGATCTCCACCAGTGTACCATCATTGCACATATGTATGTACTGTTTCTCATTCTCGCTCTCTTAATAAATAAAAATATGTGAAACATAAATAAGACAAAGGAGATATAAACAATCCAGGATGATTCCCAAAGTCACCCTTGATCTTCCACAGGTACACATAGTACATTCTGATAACAAACAAACATAAATAAATAAATAAATAAATAAATAGCACAGAGAGATACAAGCTCCTTTCAAGAGGACAGGAAGACAGGCTTTGGGTGTTTTAGCTTGAAATGGTGAGTCCTTTTGGTATATAATTTGTCTTTCAGTCAAATAAATGTGGAAAGTAATTAGTAGATCCTTGAAGAGTCACAGTAAAAGGTATAAATTTTTTTATAGGAAGGAAAAAGGAACCCTGATTGTCTTTAATATTTTTGTCTGTTAAAATTATGTTTTTTTGGACTGGAGTCCAGCAGAAGAACTTGAGTTCAGATCCTGGATCCCATGTAAAAATGTCTGGTGGAAATGTCAGCAGCCTGCAATTCCAGTCCTGGAAGCCAGAGCCTGGGAAACCCCAGAGCAAAGCAATAGAGAAGTAGAACAAACCAGAGTGATTCCTCAAGTCACCTTTGGATCTTCACAGGCACACATACTCAAGTGCCCTCTGATACACACACATACACCCCCCTCAAAAAAATTTAAAAATGTGATTTCTGTATTCTGGAAACACACAGTGATGTGTAATTATAAACTTGTTGCTCTTTATAATTCTTTGGCTCTCCCAATAAGTTATCTGCCCATAGTACTGATTATTCTTTTTTTAGGATATAGTTTTAAAAGGAAACTTGGAAGACAATGGCAAGATGGCTCAGTGGGTAAATGCACCTGTGAACAAACCTGGTGACTTGATTCAGGCCCTGGAGTCCACATGGTAGAAGAAAAAAATCAATTTCCAAAAGTTGTTCATTGATTTCCACAGGCTTGTTGTGGCTCATGTGCCTGCTCTGAACATGTAAGCCTGTGTTTGTGCTCTCTCTCTCTCTCATTCTTTCTCTTTCTCTCTCACTTCTTTACTTGCTCAAAAATAAATAAAAGTTCAAAAGAGGGCTGGGAAGATGGCTGAGTGGTTTAAATGTTTGCCAAAAAACAAGAAAATAGAAGTTCAGATCCCCAGTTTTTTTAAATTTTTTTTTTTTATTATTGTTTATTCAACTGTGCGCATGTGCGCGTGTATGTGTGCGCGCGTGTGTGTCTGTGTGTGTGTGTGTGTGTGTAGAACCACGGACGAATTCGCGAACCACCATGGACACCTCCACCTCCTTCTGCCCCGGGATTCACAGGCTCCGCCCCACCAGCAGATCCCCAGTTTTTATGTAAAATGCTGAATAGGCATGGTGGCCTTCTAATTCCAGCCTTGGAAAGTAGAGCCTGGGAATCCCTAGAACATGCTAGATAGTGAGACTCGTCCTCTTGGTGAGCTCTAGGTTTTATTAAGAGATCTAGCCTCAAAAAAATAAGGTGGAAGAATAGAGATTTCCTGTATGGACCTAGGGATTCCAATTGTGTGCCCACACACATGCGAACCCTCCCCCCACATATACATCCTCTCACTATACCCCTCCCACAATGTGTGAAAAATGGGAAAAAAAATATTAAGAATGGCATTAAAAGAAAAAAAAAAAAAGGTTTAACACCAGATCTGCTGGTCTAGGGCTATAATCCAAGCTAGCTAAGGAAGGAGGATCTTGAGTTTGAGGTGTGCCTGGTTAGCTTAGTGATACCTTGTCGAAAAGAAAAGAAAGAAAATAAATGTGGTTGAAGATGAAGCTTAGTGGTAGAGTGTGTGTTTAACATGTGAGTTTGATCTCCAGCACTATAGAATTAAAGAAAGAGGGAAGAAAAAAAAGGGAGGGGAGGAACTTGAGATGTAGTTGAATGAGAGATCACTTACCTAGCATGCTTGGGGCCCTGAGTTCTATCTCTAATACTATAAAAGGGAAGTATTCATTACTTTTATGTATCTTTTCAAAGTACAATTTATTCAGTCTTTATACATGGTAGGTGAAATACAGGTAGAAAATGTTAGAACTTGCCTACAATCTTATTTTTAATAATTGGACATCTATTTTTAATGTTGGTAATGGATTTTTCTTCCTACTGGAAATTTCCATTAGTTCAAACAAATCCATAAGTGCCATCCCCAGTGAGGACGTCCTGTCCTTCTCTCCTCCTAGTCTCTATTTGTAGTTACTTTTAAGTAGAAAGCAATAGTTGCCAGTTGGAGGTTTCTTAAACTGGGGAGAGAAAGAGGAATGATCTGCGCTTTGATTGACTTTTGTATGAACAGGCAGATTATAAAGTGAGAAATGAGCTTTGAGGATGTAAGATCTGCTGAATTCTTGACATAGAAAAAGGCTAAAGTAAAAGGAATAAGGTTTATTAATTTATTTTATTCTGATAGACTGAATCATTTTTTCTTAAAATATCTCATACCTTAGGAAAAACTTCAAAATGTTCTATTTAAAAGCAAAATTGTGTTGTTACACATATATTTTTTTTTTTTTACTGAAAATAATTTCTTGGAAACAGTTTGGTTTTTAAGAATCTCATAACCCATTTTATAACAAGTTGCTTCTTTAATTTCACAGCAATTAATTTATTCATGGAAATAAAGTACAAAGGATTTCGTTTGGTTTTGCTTTGCAGCAACTTTAAGACTATATGGAATACTGCTAAAGAGAAAAACTAGTGGTTAGAGTGCTTAGTTCAGTGGTAGAGTACATGCTAAGGTTGCTTAAGCCTGGATTAATTCTACTCTAGCACTAACAAACGTCCCTCTCCCCACATGTATATGTGTGGGTTCTTGGGACTGAATTAAATTCAACAGGTTTAGCATCAGCTGCCTTTATCTGCTGAGCCATCTTACTGGCCTTTTCTTTTCTTTCCCCCTTTATTTTCCTTTTTCCTTTCCTCTCCCCCTCCTTTCCTCTTTCCTTTTTCCATTCCTTTTCTTGTCTGTGTGTCTTTAAATAAGTTTATTTAAAATGTTATTGCTTTTAGGTTAGAAGTTATTTTTAGGTATAAGGCAATAGTTGCCAGTTGGAGGTTTCTTGCTGGGGAGAGAAAAGTGGGTGATCTGTGCTGTGATTGACTCTCCTGTGAGCAGTCTGACTATAAAGTGGGAAATGAGCTTTGAGGATGTAAGATCTGGTGAATTCTTGACATAGAAAAAAGCTAAAGTAAAAGGAATAAGGTTTATTAATTTATTAATACTATTAATATTAAAATAATAAAGATCTGTCTAGTACTCAAGAAGTTAAGGTAGTCAGTGGAATCCACCTTGAGTTTAAGGTCAACCTGTACTACACAATAAATAGAAGGCATCCTGGAGTACATAATGAGAACCTGTCTCAAAATCCAAAATAGGGGGCTGGAGAGGTGGCTCAGGGGTTAAGCCTCTGCCTTGCAGGCGGAAGGTCCTGAGTTCAGATCCTAGACCCCACGTATAGACGCCAGGTGGAAGTGGGGGCGGCCTGCGCTTCTGGTCCTGGTAGGGCGGAGCCTGTGAATCCTTGGGCAGAGTAAACAAGGAGGAGGCGGTCCATGGTGGTTCCTGAATTTGTCTGTGGTTCTACATACACACACACGCACACACACACACATACACACGCACAATTGAATAAAAAAAAAAAAAATCCAAAATAGACTAGGTATAGTAACATGCTTTTAAATCCCAGAAAGTGGAAGATAGGAGGTTAAGGATTTCAAAGTAACTTTGACTATATAGTTTGAGATCAGCCTAAACTATATAATATCCTATCTCAAATTTAAAAAAAATGAGGGCAGGGTAATAGCTCAATCAGTGTTTTTTTTTTTTTTTTTCCGGTGCTGGGGACCGAACCCAGGGCCTAGTGCTTGCTAGGCAAGTGCTCTACCACTGAGCTAAATCCCCAACCCCTCAATCAGTGTTTTGATTGAGTTTGATTTTAAGAATACCCTTTAAAAAAATCTGGGAATGGTGGAGCTGAAGAGATGGCTTTGGGGTTAAGACTGTCTTGTAAGCAGAAGGTCCTAAGTTTGTATCACAAGTCCCATGTTAAAAAAAAAAAAACACCAAGCAAAAAACTGCAGTGGCCTGCATCCGACTCTGGTGGGTACAGTCTGGGAAATCTCAGAGTAAAACAAAGAGGAGGTTGAAGCACTCCAGGATGATACCCAGAGTCACCCATGGTCTTCCACAGGGATACACAGTGCCCCCCCCCCCAAAAAAAGAATAAATGTTTTAAAAAATCTGGGAGTGGATCCAGTGAAATAGCACAGTGGATAAAGGTGCTTGCTACAGACCTGAGTTTGATCTCTAGAACTCACAAGGTAGAAAGTTGTCTTGTGACCTCCACAGATATGCACTGTGGTGCACATGCACGCACACACACACACACATACCCCAAGATACAGGGGAATACCTAGGGCTTGCTTAGCCTGGCCAGTAAGAGACCCTATCTCAAAACAACAAAACCCAAGGTAAATAGCATCTGAGAAATGACACTCACAGATGACCTGCATGTACCTTCATGCTCTTGTGCACACAAATACAACAGCAAGAAAAAACAACAAAAAGCTATGATAATGACATAGTCCCAGCTTCTGTCAATTCATACCATTTAATGAATAAAACAGACAACACAAAGTAATTGTATTAGGGGCCAGGCATGATGGTGCTCACCTGTATTTCCAGCACTGAGGCAAGAGGATCTTGAATCCAGGCCAAATCTGGGCTACATTTGGAGATCCTCTTTCTTTTTTTTTTTTTTTTTTTTTTTAACGTGGGACCTGGGATCCGAACTCAGAACCTTCTGCTTGTGAGACAGAGTCACAACCCCTGAGCCATCTCTCCAGCCCCCTGGAGATCCTCTTTCTAAAAAAAAAAAACAAAACAAAAAAAAACCCAGCTAACTAACCAAAAGATCTGTCAAGGTACTTGGAGTAGGATATATTACTTTATCTCATTACTTTTGTGGTGCTAATGATTGTAAAGGTCCCTTTTTATATGGTGCCAAGCACTGATCTCAGGGCTTTGCATTTATCTAAGTGCTGTACTACTGAACATTGCCCAAAACCCTGATCATAATTATTTTATATAACATTAAGTATGAGAAGTGCTTCTTATCAGACTCTCATGCTATCAGTTATAAGATGTTTCTTGTTTTCAGAGAAGTTGAAATGTGTAAAAAAGAAAGAAACCATGAAGAATTGTAGTAAACAAGTAATCTGTTAAGTGGTATACTTAGAATTGATGCAAGGCTGGGTACATATATTGCCCAGTATACATTCTGCCTTGAGCCTGTAAGATAGCCTCAAGGCGGGACAAGGAAGATAGCGCTTTCCAAGTCTACAGTAAAGTCTGAAAATGGAAAGGCAGAGGGCACTATTGAAAAATACCACCATGATAGGATAAAGCAAGAGGAAATGAGCTAATACTTTGGCTGAGTAACTTTGAATAATTGAACAAGGCAGGATACTTGGAAGATTTTCAGAAGAGACATATCTGTAGTACTTAAGGTTTCAACTTTTGAAAGATGATTCTGGTATAATAAATTCAGAAATGAGAGTAAATGTGAGCAGCAAAGTAGGTGGAGGGAGAACTGAAGTTTTATAGCTGACCAGAAGGGTGTTAGTGTGAAGTCACTGTACTCTTGGTGAGAGGTGAATACCTTCTTAGAGAAGTGTTTAATATCTATTTCTGGCTCTTTACTGCCATTTAAGTTCTGATTATGTCCCTGGCACAGCTTTGTGACTTGGGATAAAAAGGAATACCACTTAACAGGAAAAATACTATGTTTTCTTTATTGAAGAAAATTTAGGGCTGACAGGATGACTTAATAGGTAAAAACACTTGCCACCAAGCCTGATGAAACTTTCCCTAAAACAGAGAAACAATCAACCTAAGCCTGTCTTCTAATGAATCTTTTGAATTTAGTTCATAGTTCATATCAAGTAAAGTCTTTTAGTTCCCAAGGCAGAATTAATTACTTCTGATGCTGGGGTACTCTGACATTTTACACCCTACAGGCATTACATCCATTGCTTGAATATTTAGTTTCCTTATCTAGATGGTAGATTTATGTAGCTAGAAGTTCTATTTTTTTCTTTTTTTACTTTATTTATTTGTTGGGGGGGGCACACTGTATGTCCCTGTGAGGACCAAAGGTGACTTCAGGAATCTTCCTGGATTGCTTTTACCTCCTTGTTGCTTTGCTCTGGGATTTCCCAGGCTCTGCCTACCAGGGCCAGAGTTTTCTTAAGGAAGTGTTATGTGTAACCTGGGATCTAAACTCAGGACCTTCTGTTCTCTTAACCCCTAAGCCATTTCCCCAGCCTTTTTTTCACCTTTTTTTCTTTCTTTCTTTTTATTATTATTATTATTATTATTATTATTATTATTATTATTGCCTAGTTATACAAGCTCAGTAGATATCCCCTTTTCTCTCCCCCGTCTCTTCCCCTTGTTGTCCCCCATTATACTCTCCCCCTTCCCACCCTCCCTCTCTCCCTCTAACCCCTCTTCCTTTCTTCCTCCTTTCTTGGTGCTTCCTGGTTTCTGCCTCCCATCCTCCAGAGCATCTGTTTATGTGGGTGCTGAATTTCCTTCTGAGTCGTCTAGTGAGGGTTCAGGACTCAGTGGCATAGCTTGGGGCCCCTTCTTGGGTTGTCCTCTAGTATGAAAACTCTATTTTGACTGTTTAACACCTTGCCTCTAAGGATCCTATTGCCTGAAGCCTTCTCCCTTGTCATCTGGGCGAGACTTTTTTTTTGGGGGGGGGTCACCTTTTTTTATTTGATGGTACTGGATAGAAATTAAACTCAGGGCCTTGCATTTGCTAGGTAAATGCTTTTACTACTGAGCTACATGCTCAGCCCTTTTTTTTTTCTCCTTCCTCCCTCCCTCCTTTCCTCCCTGCCTTCCTCCTTTCTCTCCCTCCTTCCCTTCCTCTTCCTTTCTCTCCTTCCCTTCTTCCCTCCGTCCCTTCCTTCTTCCTTCCCTCCCTCTGGGATTTCCCAGGCTCCGCCTTCTAGAGCTGGAAGTTCAGGCCACTGCTAGTTTCCATGTGGTATATTTTTTTTTACAGGATTTGAACTCAGGTCCTTCTTTTGAGGCAGAGGCTTAACCCCTGAGCCATCTTTTCAGCCCCATGAGTGTGCCATCATGCCTGGCCCTTTTCATCATTTTATATCTCAGTGTTAAATAACCTGCCAAACTTAATTGAAATTTACTATCTATTGCATTTCTACTGTGTATTGAGTCTAGCAATACATTAATAAACAAAAATAGACCAAGTCCACCAGATATAGAGGCCAACACTTATAACCACAGGATTCTTTAGTCTCAGCCCTCTAGGCCAAGGGCAAGAAGCTCATGAATTGAAGAACAGCTTGGGAAACAGCAAGAACCTGTTTTGTGGGGAGCGGGAAGGTCATCTTTCCTGTCCTGCAATTTATTTTCTAATGGGGTAAACAGATAATTTTTTAAAAAATCAGTTAATGATAAATGTATAGGAAAATAAAGGTTGTGGTAGAGAATGAATGTTAATTTAGATTGAAAGAACAGAGAAAACTTCTGTGAAAATATGACATTTAATAGCTTAAAGGCTTTGAAGATCAGCAGAACAAATATTTTAGTGCAAAACTCCTAAGGAAGAAAGGACTTAGTATACTGGAGGAATAGAAATAAGGCCAGTGTGGTTTAGATTGGTAGATAACAAGGAGGGTAGTACAAGATGAAAATAGCATGGGATAGATGACAAATTTGAACGGTAGGGCACGTTTTCTTTGGAATCATTTGAATTGATTTGTGACTAGAAAGAATAATTCGGTTGTTTGAAATGTCAAGATTAGACAAGGAGCGGTTGCAAGACTTTTAACACTAATTCGGATAAAAGTTGAGTTGATGATGACTTGGACAAGGGTGAGGGTAGAAAAGCTGTGGAGATGCAGATTCTGGACTTGTTTGGGAATGAAGTTGATGGCATTATAGCTGAGTATATGAGACAAAAGAGAAAATGTAAATAAACTCTATAAAGTCTTGGCTAGAACTAGTAGGTAAGTAGTAATGTTGACATGGATGTTACTGGCAGAACTTTTTTTGTCAAGTATTTGGTTTTAGTTGTGCCAAATTTCAGATGAGTGAAATAAGAACGTGAGATAGTTGAATAGAAAAACCTGACATTTCTCGGGAGGCGTATGGGCTAGAATTATAGACTTGGAATTTATTAACATGCAGATGAATTTGAAATTGTACAATTAAATTAGGAGGTCATCTAAAGCTAACTTGTGGCTAGAACAAAGAAGTTTAAACGAGAAAGTGAGGGAGGTAGAAAACCAGGAAAAGAATAGGATACAAGCCAAGTAAAAAAGTGTTCTAGAGCAATGATCCTACCACTTTGGAGGCTGTGGCAGGAGGGTTTTGAGATCCATCTTGGGCTACATAGTGAGACCTTAGGAAAGAGCAGTCAACTGTGTTGAACTCTGAGAGATTAGATTAGAACAGAAAAGTACCTGTGGAATTCGACAACCTAGAGATTATTGGAAACTGACTAAAGCTATTCATTGGAGTAATGAAAATAGATGTCTGCGTGTAGTGGTTTTCGGAAGAAAATGAGACAAGTATTTAATTTTTTTTTCATTTTTCTTGCAACACAGTGATACTTTTGTTTGGAAGTCAATTTCTGTCTCTGTATATGCATGAGTGTTTATGTATGTTCACATGGGTGTTGGGTGTATGTGTGTAGTCGTTTGTATGTAGGTATGTGCACATATGCTGACCAGAAGTTGATGTTAGATATATTCCTTGATGAAATGATCATTCCCCACTTTATTTACTGAGGCATAGTCTCTCAGTGAACCTGGAGCACTTTGATTTGACTAGTCTAGCTAGCCAGTTTGCCACCTTTTTTTTTTTTTTAATATTTTACTTACTTTTTATTTGAAAGTTTTGGAAGTCAGTTGTCTCTTTATACCGTATGAGCTTCTGTAAATTGAATTTAAATCTCTGGGTTTGTGAGCAGGTGCATTACCTGTTGAGCCATCTTACCAGCTCCAGCTTGCCAGCTTTTCTCTTTCTAAAAAAATATTTATTTATTTGTTTGTTTGTTTGTTTGTTTGTGAGCGTGAGTGTGTGTATGTGTGTGTGTGTATCAGAGGGCACTGTGTGTCCTTGTGGAGGACCAAGGATGAGTTTGGAAATCATCCTGGATTGCTTCTCCTCGTTCTTGCTTTGCTCTGGGGTTTCCCAGCCTTTTTGCCTTTTAGAACCAGACGTGCAGGCTGCTGTCATTTCCTCCTGGCATTTTTTAAAATGTGGGATCAGGGATTCAAACTCAGATCCTTCTGTTTTAGAGGCAGAGACTTAACCCCTGAGCCATCTGTCCAACTCTAGTTCGCCAGCTTTTATGTACTTTGGTGTTGGAGTTCAGAACTCCAGTCCTCATGCTTGCACATCAGGGGTTCTACCCTTTGAACTGTCTTCCCTAGTCCTTTAATTTTACTTAAAATTTGTATTTAGTTTTTATTTTTTGCATGTGTACCTCTATATGTGTCTGTGAATATTAGAGGGCATTGTGTGTCTGTGGAGGCTCAAGGTATCTTCAGGTATCACTTTGGATTGTGCTACCTCCTCTTTGCTTTGCTCTGGAGTTTCTCAACTCTTCCTTCCATGACCAGATGTACCTTCCAGGACCAGATGTACAGGCCACTGCCATTTCTGCCTGGTGTTTTTCCATGGACCCTGGATTTGAACTCATGACTTTCTGCTTGTAAGACAGAGGCTTAACCCCAGAGCCATCTCTCCAGCCCATAAATTTTTATTTTATTTTTACTTTGCAGTGCTGGGAATCAAACCTAGGATCCGGGATATGACAGTTGAGTGTTTTGTCATTTAGCTACATCTATAGACTCTTGGGTTTTTGTTTTGGTTTTGGTTTTTTTTGCATTTACTCCTTCCTCTCCCCATTTTAAGTCAGGATGTCTTATGTCCCAGATTGGCTTTAAACTCACTATGTAGCTGAGGCTGGCCTTAAACTACTGATCCTCTTACCCTTACCTTCTAAGGTAAGGCCCATGCCACCAAATCAAGCTTTTTTGTTTTGTTTTTGTTTTGAAGTTGTTTGGTTAGAACTTGAGTTGTTTGACTAGAACTTGAGATATTCTGCCTTTCCTCTTTAGTGTTAGGATTATAAGCATGTGATACTAGGTGTGAACTTTTTTTATTTTTTTTTTATTTTTGAGATGGAGTCTTATTCTGTATCCCAGGCAAGGTCTCAAATTTAACAAAATTTCTACTTCAGTCTCTCTAGTGTTAGGATTACTAGCATGAGTCACCATGCTTATCCCAGTATCTTTGAAATCTTCTTATCATTATTTCTAAATCCTTACTATTTTGTATTCTAAATGGTTATGTATTTTTGTTGAAGTATCATAATCTCCTAACATAAATGTTTATTATATCTTATTCATTTGAGAGACAGGTAGAGATAAGGAAGAGAGAGGGAGAAATAGAGGGAGAGAGACGGAGGGAGGGAAAGAGAGAGAGAGAGAGAGGAGAGAGAAAGAGCGTCCTTAAATAGGCACATGATTATACCGTGGCATACTTACAGATATCAGAGGACAACTTTTTGGAGGTAGGTTCTTTCCTTCCACCATGGGGGCAGGAGATAGGGTAGGGTGGGAGTTCCAGGGGATCAATTTGAGGTCACCAGGTTTGAATGTTTTACCCATTGAGCCATCTTACCAGCTCTTTCCTAATATTTTATACTAGTATTTTAAATGGCTTCTTGCTTTCTAAAAACTTGCTGTTGCGAATATTTTAAGTCACACAGGTAACTGGCTCCTTGCCTTAGAAAAACAGATAGGTTTGACCTTGGCCGTAGGAAGCATCAGTTTTCTTAGCTGTTAAATGAGGATAACAGGATCAGTTTAGCTCAGGGTGAGTGATTGTGAAGCATGACTACTAATGAAAATAATTGTAAAACACTTTTGCAAGTCCAAGTGTGATATAAATGTTAAATTATAGCTCTTTATTGGGATGTTGTGAAAATTAGCAACATGTCTGTAGAGGCTTAAGTTCCTTTTGAGAGGTGATTGTACACATACAATTTGAGGAAAAAAAATAGCTCAGAATTTGGGAAAAGACATTGCTATCCTAGTTTGTAGAATGTATCAATTATGGGACCATAATGAAGCAATTTCTTATTAAAATGTATTTCCCTAAAGATTTATTATAATATCATTTTAGGAGGTTTCCTATTACAACATTTTTATCTCCCTGGTTTTTGGTTGAAATGGAAAGAATGTCTCCTAAGGTAGTTATAATACTGAATTTTTATGAAGACTTGAGGAGAGTTTATTATCTGTATGTAAAGCATCATGGCCACTTAGTAGGAACATTAGAAAAACATTGAGAAAGCATTTGGACTTAATTTGGTGAGCACCATAGAGATACTTTGTTCAGGATTAGTCGATAGTTTCATAAGATTTGAAGGGGGACATGGTGCAAAACTAGCACTCTTTGTTCCATACCTAAATCTAAATATAGACTCAGTTGCATCATTGCCTATAATGTTCTTGAAACATGCTTTCAGTTTGAATCTGCTGAACTAAATTTTCCTTACCCTCCAATGTGACATTAACAATAGAGAGATATCAGGATGTGGCCTAAAACCAATGAAGGAAAATTGAAATAGTTAAATGACAAGATTATTGCTATGCTGAGAACTTTACCCTGCCAGCCGCTCACCTGGGATTTTGTGTATTGTTTAACAGCATAGGGACTATATATTGTTAATTTTAAAGTAATGTGAAGATACTGAATTTGAGATTCCTCCTCATTCCAATACCTTCCCCCCATCAAACAGGGTCTCATACAACCCATACTCCTAATCCTCCTTGCCTCTTCTCTAGTGCTGGGTGTGCCATTAACTCTTTATATCAAGGGTAAGTAAAGGTTAGGTTTCTTTTCCCCTTTGAATGAAAAGACTGTGTTAGCTTTTGTATTCAGGCTGTTTTTCTTTGCATTTGGTGATTCAAAAAAAGGATCCTGACCTATCCTGTAATCCCAGTTACTTAGGAGTCATGACAGAAGAAACAAAGTTGAAGGTCTGCCTTGACTATAGTGAGTTCAAGGGCAGCATGGACAACTTAGTGAAACTCTATCTCAAAACAAAAAGTAAAATGGTGGGCTAGGGATCTATATAATTTAGCGTTCATGAATTCCTAGAATAGTCTGCCTGTGTGAAAAAGCTACTTGAGTAAACTAACTTTTTCTCCCCTCACTCCCAGGTCTCTATCCTAGATAGGCCTTGAAATCCTTATGTAGGATAAACTTGAGTTTCTGATCCTCTTGCTCCTACCTCTCAAAAACTAGGATTAGGGCTGGAGAAGCAGCTCAGGGATTAAGACTGCCTTGCAAGCAGAAGGTCCTGAGTTTGGATTCCAGGTCCCATGCAAAAACGCCAGGCAGAAACGGTAGTGCTCTCTGCACTTCCGACCCTGGTGGGCAGGACCTAAGAAACTCCAGAGCAAAGCCGACGAAATACACACTAAATAAAGTTTTTTTTTTTTTTTCTAAAACAATAACTGAGATTGTAGGCACATACCCTGTCCTTGATTTCATATACTTTCTCTTTTTAGATTTATTTATCTATCACGTGTGTTTCTGATATGTTTGTGTATATCAGAAAGCAGTACATGTGCCTGTGGAGGCCCAGGAGCAATTTTGGGAATCTTCCTGTATTGCTCTAATTCCTCTTTGCTTGGTTCTAGAGTGTGTGTGTGTGTGTGTGTGTGTGTGTGTGTGTGTGTGTCCTCAGGCCCCACCTTCCATGAGTAGAAGTGCAGATGACTGCTATTTCTGTTTTGGTGTTTTTACATGGGATTTGGGATCCCAACTCCGTGTCTTTCTGCTTTCAAGGCAAAGGCTTAACTCCTGGGCTATCTCTCTAGCACCTTATTTTTCATAATTAATACTTGCCTGTGACCTCAACTGCTCCTGACTGCAAATCTAATGAATCAAAAAAGAAAAACTGCTTATTCAACTAAAACTGTGAAAAGTTCGAGAATATCAACTATCAAACTGAACCTCAATTTGGAACAATCTAGGAAAGTTGAACCTAAATTATAAGAACAAAAACTAAGTAATTTTAATTAACACTAAAGTATTGTTGATTAATTATTATTCTGTTCTAACATTGTAGTTTTTTGATAATCAACATTAAGATAAAGCTGATCCAAACTCTTCTTGCTGAAAATGCCCAATTAAAGCAAAGATGGCAAGCCAAGCATAGTGATTTTCATCCTAATACTAAGGAGACAGAGACAGGGAGATTGCTGCAAATCCAAGGCCAGACTGGTCTATACAGTGAACTCTAGTCATAGTGAGACTCTGTCAGAAAAAAAAAAAAAGTAAAGATACTACAAATATTGCTATCCAATACATGCACAAGCACTCACACATGCTTTATTCCAAATATCATAACTTTTGAGTAGTCTATTTTCAACTTAACTGACAACTTTCTTCCGATTTAAAACATAAAAGAGGTTTCTGATTTGGGTTGGAGAGGAGACACATCTTTCAGAAAAAAAGGATCCAAGCCAAATGCAGTAGTGGACAACTCCGAGGCAAAAGGATGAGTTCCATTAGGGATAGGCTACATTACCAGTGCCTGTCTGAAAATGATCCCTAAGTTACAAAACAAAAAGCTCAAAATAGATAAATATAATTTAAGCTGTAATTAATAAAGTTTTGGAAAGAAAAATCTTTGAAAAGATAAAATTCAAATGTACTTTTTATATTTGACTTTGGTGTTCTAAGGCAGAAAAGAATCTTTTCAGGAATCTATAAAAATAATATACCAAGAAGAAAATGGTAAGACTTCAAGCTTCAGTAACAGTGAGGTAAGTTTCCCTGTTCTACCTATTTCTCCAATAAAGCTAAGCCACTACACAAAGCCTGTGACAATGTACTCGGGAAGAGTCTCTAACAGAGTTAATAACTAGCAACTACCAGGATTCACTGTAACTACCAATGACAGAGGTTGCTTTCTCTTTCCACTAGAGACTCTTTTCCCTTTCAGATTCTTGCTGCTGATTAACACATATCCAAAGATGCAAATGACGAAGGCCTCAATGGACACAGATGCTTTACATTTTGGAAAATCTGAACCTTGCTTACATCTATTTTTTTTTTTTTTTTTACGTTTGCTGCATCAGGTGCCACATAAAATGGATTTCTCTTTTATTCTCTGCGCAATTTACTATATGCCCGACATAGACACATCAGTAAAAAGAGATAAGAGTCCTGAATCTTACCACAGGGGTGAGATAAAGACACAGGATGAAGGGTAGAATTAGAAATCAAAATCAACTGATGGGATGCAGAAATCTTACTTCACATTCCATCTCGCCTTTTCTTACAAGGTTAAGTCAGCTAAAGTCCCAGTGACCGTACACCACACACACACACACACACACCAACACACACACCAACACACACACACACAACACACACACACACACACACATACACACACACACACCTTGCGCCCTGGAAAGGAGGTGAGGTTCGCTCGGTAGGCTCGGTGGCTCAGGGTTCCGCCCCGCCCGCCTGGGACAGTTCAGCCTCGTTCGCCCCAGCCCAAGGAGGACAGAAGGGGCTTCTAGCGGTCTTTGCAGGGGGAGGGGGAGGCGGCTACTCCGAGTGTCAGGCTCGCTGAGCGCTGCACTCCGCGGTGCGCCGACACCCCCTCCCCCAGCTGGCTCCCGCTCGCTACCCTCCGCTGCCGGAAGCCAGCCCCGCCCCCTCAACTCCATCCTGACTCCTTGCGAGCACTCTTCTGGCTACACAGCCAATCGCGAGCCAGGGAACCAGCAGAGCGACTTGCCACACAGCCAACTGGGGAGGCTCACTGGGAGGTCAGCCGCCGGGGATAGGCCAGCTACCCGCGGCCCCGGCCCCGGCCCAGCTCCTCTTTGTTAGCGCTGCCCCCCCCCCCCCCCGTCTCCCAGGCCCCCACCCGGAAGCTGGGAGTCAAGCATCCCGCAGCTGAGCCAGGTGATGCTCCTCTTCTGCTTCTCTCTTCAGCAGGAACTAGGAGTGACCATCCCTCAGGAAGTACTTCCTAAAGTACCTTAGACTTCTAAAGCAATTAGCCACCGGAAGACACCCAGAGATAAAGGATACTCTCCAGGCCTCTCTGTCCTGCCTTTTTTCCCCTTCAAAATAATCAACTGCATTCTATCAAAACGCTAAAAAGACTTTAGTATAAATCAATTTCAAAAATTTCTCTATCGAAAACTCCTACTTGTCCTGACAGTGAAATTGAGGGACGCAGGAAAGGGTTGTGGGAAAGTTGAAGAGGAGGAGGAAACACATCTATAAGAAATAACACAACACAAACACAAAGTTGGCTCCAATCTGTTAAGTCTAAGATATCTACATCTAAGTCCAATAAACCCAAGATAACCACTACCTCAAGAGGTTCTGGAATGAAAAAAAAAAAAAAAATCTCCTTAGATGACTCACCAGGAAAGTCACTTGTTACACAAGCCACGCCTGACCCTGACCACCAGAGTTGTATCACCAGAACCCACAGTAAAGAGTAAAGTGGAAAATCCACAAAGACATCCTCTGACCTCTTCATGTGTTCCTGCACACATATAATAATAAAAGCATTTTAAAAAATTTTTAAAGACACCGACATACCCAACTTTGTAAATAAAAGTGGAACTTTGCATCAAAACACTACTTCAAGGTTGGAGAGATGGGTCTGCGGTTAAAGCCTGCGCAAGCAGGACTGGCACTTCGACCCCCGATCCCAAATACCAGGCAGGTGTGAAAGCCCACTTATAATTCCAGCCCTGAAAGATAGAAAGTGGGAATCCCAGAGCAAGCTGGCTAGACGGACAAGCCCTAGTGATGACCTTTGGTTTGATTAAAGGATAAGGGGGAAGAGTAATTGAAGATCCTAATACCAATCTCTGGATTCCACATGCATGAGCATACCTGTGCACATGAACCCACAACACATATACATGCATATACACCAGCAACCCATACATATGCATGAAGAAGAAATGCCAGTATTAGTGACATACTTATAAAATTTCCATTCCATTTCCCTTTTTGTTACAAAAACATCAATATGTCAACAGTGGTACTACTTAAAGGAGATAAGAGTGGTAGGAAAGAGTGAAGGAAGTAAATTTTTATTAAATGTTTTATTCTGGGACTGGGAATCTAGTTTAGTTGATGAGAGTGCTGGGTGTATGAATGGATAAGTTACCTCAACAGTAATGTGCCTGCTTGCAAACCTGGAGACCTGAGTTCAATACCTGGAAGCCCATATGATACATGTATCTCTCTCGCTCTTTTAAAACTTTTTTTTAAAAAGTGTTGGATAGAGGGCTGGAGAGGTGGCTCAGGCAGAAGGTCCTGAGTTCCGATCCCAGATCCCACGTATAGACGCCCAGGCGGAAGCGGGGGCGGCCTGCGTTTCCGGTCCTGGTAGGGCGGAGCCTGTGAATCCCGGGGCAAAGTAAACCAAAGAAGTGGAGGCGTCCATGGTGATTCCCGATTTCGTCCGTGGTTCTACACACACACACACACACACACACACACACACACACACGCACATGCGCACACATACATACGCACACACGCACAATTGAATAAATAATAAAAAAATTTAAAAAAAAAAGTGTTGGATAGAGAGAGTATAATTTGACTCAGTAGATAGATGGAGGACCAGGGGTTCAAGATCATTCTCAACTAGCTATCAAGTTCAAAGCCATTCTATGCTACAAGACCCAATCTCAAAAATTATTTTATTCTATAAAAGAAATGAAAAATGAATTGATTTTGTATTTTTAATAATTTTTTGAATTAGATTATTTTATATTGTATTTGAGAGGCAAAATAGAGAGCAAACACATTTGTGCCATGGCATGGCTTTTGGAGGTCAGAGGACAACTTTAAGAAGTCAATTCTCTCCTTCCACCATGAGAGCTCCTGGGATCGATCTCAGTTCACCAGATTTGCAAGCATTCACCTTTACCCACTAAGCCATCTTGCCAGCCCTAAATTACAGGTTTTTAAAAAGACATTTTAATAAAAGACTTTAGGCAGAGAATATGTATGGGCTTCTCAAAAGGAGTCACTGAAGTTCAATTTTTTTATTGCTCCTAACCTTTCTATGTTGAATATATTTTACTTTTATACTCAACAAAAGATTTTAAAATATAAAGATTTCTCAGAGATGGAAAAAGCAACTGACTGGACTAAAAATTAGTTGAGGTAACATCCACCTAATAATCATTTTTGAGCACATTATTTTGTAAATTTTTCAAACATAAAATAATCAAACTCTGCTCCTCACCCCCCAAAAATATCAAGCCTAAATAAATAATAATGAGGACCAGGATGTTGCTTAAGGTCTAACATGCAAACATATGTATTTTTGTATGTGTGTGGGAAGTGTATATAAGTGCTGGTGTGTGTACATGTGTTTGTGTGTGTGTGTGTGTGTAGAAGAGGGCACTGTATGTGTCTGTGGAGGTCTAAGGGTGACTTTGGAATTCATCCTGATTTGCTCTAACTTCTTATTGCTTTGATCTGGGATTTCAATCCAGGGTCCAACTTTCAGGGATGGAAATAATGGCAGCTGCAATTTCCACCCAGTATTTTTACATAGAATTCAGGCTCCCAACTCAGGTCTTTCTACTTCTAAGGTTAAAACCACTGAACCATCTCTCACGCCCTATATGTATGTATGTATTATATGAAGTTATACATACAATGACTGATTAACAAAGACAAAACACTACAAAATCTAACCTGAAGAAAAAGTCAAATTCTACTTATTTATGCATTTACTATGTATACGCAATAGATCACATGTACAAAAAAGGAGTAAATTCTACTGCTCAAGGACAACTTTTAGGAACGTGTTCTTTCCTTCTACTGTGTGGATTCAAGGGATCAAACTTAGGTCACTTAGTTTTCAGGGCAAAGCCTTTATCTACTAAGTCATCTTGCTGGTCCAAAGTTAAGTATACTTAAAAAGGCATTTTGCAGATAGACATGGTATACA
The DNA here is from genome assembly GCA_023101885.1 of Typhlomys cinereus. Lineage (NCBI taxonomy): Eukaryota > Metazoa > Chordata > Mammalia > Rodentia > Platacanthomyidae > Typhlomys > Typhlomys cinereus. Next base: position 407,761 of record JALPQD010000883.1, read on the forward strand.
CTTTAATATAACCACTTAGGAGATGGATGGATGAAGATGAAGAGTTCAAGGCCTTCCTCAGCTAGGTACATAGCCAGCCCTCTACTGGGACCTGGTCTCAAAAAAAGAGCTAATAAAATAGCTCAACACCTAAGGGGTCTCCTCGACCCCTTGATGTAAGGAGACCACATGATGTAAGGAGAAAACTAACTTCCAAAGACTGTGGTCTGTCCTCTGACCTCCATCCCTGTCCCATGGCATAGCATATGTGTGCATTCCCTCCCTCCCCACTCCCCTGCTCTCTTAAATAAATAAATCAATTATAAATTCAAACAAACAAAAGTCATTTTCTCCTATAGACTTTCTAAATGACACACAGAGAGAATTGAGAAGACGCCTTACCATTTCACTAGACTTAGAAAATAGCATATCTACTGGTAACTGAAAGGGAGAGGAGAGAAAGAGAGAGAGACAGAGAGAGAAGAAAAAGAGGCTCAGAACAACCATTTCTGTTTATGTTACTTTATCAGACAGAGAGAGAAATAAGAGAGGGGAGGGAGGGAGAGAGAGAGAGAGAGAGGAGAGAGAGAGAGAGAGAGAATACACACATGCACATCATGATACATAGGTGGAGGTCAAAGTTTCAGAAATCAGTTCTTTCCTTCCATTCCATTCTGGGGATGAACTCCGGTGTCAGGTTTGCCAGCTGGCACCTTAATTGCTCAACTGTCTTGTCAGTCCAGGAAACTATTATTTCAATGTTTCAGTTTTTAAGGTTTTTTGTTTGAAAAAGGAATCCCATTATATAGCCCAGAATAGCCTAGAACTCTCAAAACTCCTGTCTGAGTCCCCTTGATGCTAAACTATAGCCTGCAAGGTATTTATCAGTTTTTGTTTTTATTATTGTTAGGATTTTTACTGACAGTGCTAGGACTGAATCCAAGGCTTAAAGGATGTGAAGCAAGCAAGTGATCCACCATTAAACAACATTCCTAGCCTTTGTTTTTGTTCATTTTTACTTATCTTTTTTTGTTGACTTTGTTCTTTTTTTGAATGTGTGTGTGTTTGTGTGCGTGCGTGTGTGTGTGTGTGTGTGTGTGTGTGTGTGTATTAGAGAGCACTGTATGTTCCTATGGAGGACCAAGGAGTTCAGAAATCATCCTGGATTGCTTCTATTCCCTTTTTGCTTTGCTCTGGGATTTCCCAGACTCCACCTTCCAGAGAAGTGCAGAACACACCATTTTTCCCTAGAGTTTTATGTGGGTTCCAGGATCCAAATTCAGGTCCTTCTGCTTGTGAGGCAGATTCTTAACCCCTGAGTCATCTCTCCAGTCCCTGATTTTGCTTTTTAAACTGGCTGCACTTTCTCCTTCAGACACTAGAGGGAAATGTAAAATACATAAACTCTATCTTCCTCATGTTTGTCTGGCAAGCACTGTACCAACTATACCATCTACCCAGTCCCAACAATTCTATTTAACACTAGAATAAATTACTCTAGACCAAATTAAAAAGTGCATAAAGAATAAATAAATAGAAAGGTATAATAGTACATAACTGAAATCACAGTACTCAGGAAGGTGAGGCAGAAACTACAGTTCCAGACCAGCTAAACTATACAACAAGACCCCATGCTAAACACAAGAGTGCCCACACACACATACACATAACACACAAATGAGAGAGAAAAAAAAAAATCAATAAAGTTTCTTATATGCTTGGATGAATTAACTTTTCCACGTTACCAAATAAAAGTACTCTAACAATTACTTTGCACAGTAACTTTTGAAAAACATATGTATAGGAGGCTGGCAAGACAGCTAAGTGAATAAAAGTACTTACACAATTCTAGTAACCTGAGTTAAATCCCCGGAACTCAGATGATGGTAGAGGAAAAACCAATCCTAAGAGTTGTCTTTTGACTTCCAAAGGCACACTGTGTCATACATGCATAAACACACATGGATACACGTGCTCACATACACTCACACACACACAAACACACATACATCAAATATGTATATAATTAAGAAAAAGAAAGGGAAAGGGAAAAGGGAAGAGGGAGGAGGGAGGGAGGGAGGAAGGGAGGGAGGAAAGGAAGGAGGGAGGGAGGGAGAGAGGAAAGGAAGGGAGGGAGGGAGGGAGGGAGGGAGGGAGGGAGGGAGGGGGGAGGAGGAAGGAAGGGAGGGAGGAAAGGAAGGAAGGAAGGAAGGGAGGGAGGGAGGGAAGGAGGGAAGGAGGGAGGGAGGCAGGCAGGCTTATGTAGATACTTGGAGCCAGACTTGGAGCTTAGGTAATTTAGACTCATTCCAGCATTGAAAAGTTCGAGGTGAATCACCTCAAGTCAAGGTAAGTCTAGGTTACAAAATGAGACCCTACCTCAAAAACACAGCAAAACAAAAGGGCCAGGTATATAACTCATTGCAAAGACTGCTTACCTATAAGGCTTCATGACGCCCTAGGTTCAGTCCCCAGCTCTGACTGTCACTAGGCATAGTGGTAGACACCTCCATTCCCAATATCCAGGAGACAGAGGGAAAAGGATCAGGAGTTAAAGGTCATCCTTGGCTCTACACATAGTGAGTTCAAGGCTAGCCTGAGATGTATAAGAAAGCTGTCTTAAAAAAGAAAAAGAGGGGGCTGGACAGGTGGCTCAGGATTAAGCCTCTGCCTTGCAGGCGGAAGGTCCTGAGTTCGGATCCTAGACCCCACGTATAGATGCCGGGCGGAAGCAGAAGCGGGGGCGGCCTGCGTTTCTGGTTCTGGTAGGGCAGAGCCTATGAATCCCGGGGCAGAGTAAACAAGGAGGAGGTGGAGGCGGTCCGTGGTGGTTCCTGAATTCGCACACACACACCCAACTGAAAATAATAAAAAAAAAAAAAAAGAAAAGAAAAAGAGGATACCTTGGTTGACAAGTTACTTCTACAACTAAATAATCCAAGACTCCATAAATCAAAGTTACCATACCAGCATCAAAAAGAACACTTGTGTGATCTATTTTTTCCTTAATCTACAAAATGACGCATACATCTTTTGCTATGATTTAGGATGTCTTAGTGGTGTGTGCTGGGGCGGGAACTTGGAAGGATAACTTGTTAATTTCTCATATTGATAGGGTAGCACATGGTAGAAAAAGAAAAGAAGCCAACATCCTGAAAAAGTTTCACACACATAGACAAAATGAGACAGCAAACTTGTGAATCAAGCATGATTTGGCATCTTTAAATACAGAGCCAATTTTTTTCCAGTGCCAAAGCCAATGGTTCTCCTGTAGATAAAATGGCACAGTTCCTGAAAAAGCCCTGGACGAAGTTTTCCCACAATCCTATAATCTGTCAGAAGACATAAAACAAAAAGAAGGCTATGCCAGCCAGAAAAAGCAAATTATAACCATCAGAGAGCCAAACTTCATTTCAGACAGAAGGAGCTTTTCTATATATCTTTGGAAGAAGAAAAACAAAAGAAGCTTACCACTGCTCCAATAACCAAAGGCAAGCAATTATTTTAACCAAATATCATGAATTAGCATTTGATGCAATAAGCTGCTTTCTGAATTCCTATTCATAGTCTAAGAGAATATTTGCAAGGCTTATTAAGAAGAACTGATGCCAGCAATATACAAAGAATTTAACATGTCAATAAGAAAAATAAAAAAAAGTCAAGGGGAAAATATTCAGAGTATGAACTAGTAAGCCACATAAGAAATACATAAAGTTGGGCAGAAGAGATAGCTCAAGGGTTAAGCCTCTACCTCCCAAGCAGAAGGTCTTGAGTTTGGATCCCAGGTCCCATGTAAAAATGCCAGGAAGAAATGATGGTGGCCTATGCTTCTGATCCTGAGAAACTCTCTAAAACAAAGAGGAGGTTGGAAGCCCCCAGGATATACCCAGATTCACGCCATGGTCATTCCCAGGGATACACGTGCACCCCCCCACAAAAAAAGAATAAATGTTTTGAAAAAATCTGTGAGTGATCCATTGAATAGCACAGTGGATAAATGTGATTGCTACGAGACCTGAGTTTGATCTCTAGAACTCAAAAGGTAAAAGTTGTCTTGTGACCACTCCACAAGATAGCAATGTGGTGCAACGATGCACGCACACACCCCACACATCCCCAAGATACAGGGGAATACCTAGGCTTGCTAAGCCGTGGCCGTAAGAGACCCTATCCTCAAAAACAACAAAACCCAGGTAAATAGCATCTGAGAAAGTGACACTCACAGAAATTAACCTGCATGTACCTTCATGATCTTGTGCACACAATACAACAGCAAGAAAAAAACAAGCAAAAAGGCTATGATAATGACAGAGTCCCAGCGTCGTCCATTCATAACCATTTAATATGAATAAACAGCAACACAAGGTAAATTGTATTAGGGCCAGGCATGATGGTGCTCACCTGTGATTTCCAGCCTGAGGCAAGAGGATCTTGAATCCAGGCCACATCGGGGCTACATTTGGGATCCTCTTTCGTTTTTTGTTTTTTTTTTTTTTTTTAACGGGGACCTGGGATCCGAACTCAGAACCTATCGTGCTTGTGAGACAGAGTCAAAACCCCTGAGCCATCTCGCCAGCCCCCTGGAGATCCCTTCTAAAAAAAAAAAAAAAACAAAAAAAAACCCAGCTAACGAAACCAAAAGATCTGTCAAGGTACTTGGAGTAGGATATATTCTTTATCTGCGTTTGACTTTTGTGGTGTCTTAATGATTTTGGTAAAGGTCCCCTTTTTATATGGTCCCCGCACTGATCGCAGGGCTTGGTGCATTTATCTAGGGTGAGAAACTTTACTACTTAACATTGCCCAAAAGCCGGCTTAATCATAATTATTTTATATAACAATTAAGTTATGAGAATGCTTCTTATCAGACTCTCATGCTATCAGTTATAAGGAGGTTTCCTTGTTTTCCGAGAAGTTGACAATGGGGTCAAAACAGTAACTAACAACCATGAAGAATGGTAGTAAACAGTAATCGGTTTAGTGTATACTTAAAATTGATGCAAGGCTGGGTACATATATGCCCATATACATTCTGCCTTGAGCCTGTAAGATAGCCTCAAGGCGGGAAAGGAAGATAAGCGCTTCCAAGTCTACAGAAAAGTCTGAATGGAAAGCAGAGGGCACTATGAAAAATACCTACCATGATAGGATAAAGCAAGAGGAAATTAGCTAATACTTTGGCTGAGTAACTTTGAATAATTTGAACAAGGCAGGATACTTGGAAGATTTCAGAAGAGACATCTCTGTAGTACTTAAGGGTTCCCAACTTTGAAAGATGATTTCTGGTAAATAAATTCAGAAATGAATAAATTGGAGCAGCAAAGTAGGTTGATGGAGAACTGAAGTTTTATACTACCAGAAGGGTGGTTAGTGGTGAAAGTCACTGTACTCTTGTGAGAGGTGAATACTTCTAGAGAAGTGTGTATATCTAATTTCCCTGGCTCGTTAACTGCCATTTAAGGTTCTGAAGTATTCCCCTGGCCAGCTTTTGACTTGGGATAAAAAGGAATACCAACTTAAAGGAAAATACTATGTTTTCTTTATTGAATAAAATTTGCTGACAGGATGACTTAATAGGTAAAAACACTTGCCCCAGCCCTGATGAAACTTCCTAAAACGAGAAACAATCAACCTAAGCCTGTCTTCTAATGAATCTGTTGAATTTAGTTCATATTCATATCAGTAAATCTTTTAGTTCCCAAGGCAGAATAATTTACTTCTTATGCTGGGGGGTACGCGGGACATTTACACCCTACAGGCATTAGCATCCATTGCCTGGAATATTATTTCCTTATCTAGATGGTAGATTTATGTACTAGAAGGGTCCTATTTGTTTTTCTTTTTTACTTTATTTAGTTGTGTGGGGGGGGCACACTGTAAATGTCCCTCCCTGTGAGGACCAAAGGTGACTTCAGGATCTTCCTGATTGCTTTTACCTACTTTGGTTTTTTTTTGCTTTGCTCTGGGTTTCCCAGGCTCTGCCTCCAGGCCAGAGGTTTTTTCTAAGGCAGTGTTATGTGTAACCTGGATCTAAAACGTCAGGAACTTCTTTCTCTTAACCCGAACCATTTTCCTCCCTCCCCAGCTTTTGTTTCACCTTTTTTTTCTTTCTTTCTTTTTATTATATTTTATTAGTATGATTATAATTATTATTGCCTAGTTTATACAAGCTCAGTAGATAGCGCCCTTTTCACTCCCCCTCTCTTTCCCCTTGTTGTCCCCATTTACTCGCCCCCTTCCCACCCGCCCTCTCTCCGCTCTAAAACCCTCTTCCTGTTCTTCCTCCTTTCTTGTGCTTCCTGGTTTCGGCTCTCCCATCCGCGCAGAGCAATCGGTTAGGTGGGTCTGATTTCCTTCTGAGTCGTCTAGTGAGGGTTCAGGACTCAGTGGCAATAGCGTGGGGCCCCTTCTTGTGTTGTCCTCTAGTATGAAAAACTCTATTTTTGAATGGGTAAACACCTTGCCTCTAAGGATCCTGAGTGCCCTGAAGACGTCTCCTTGTCATCATGGCGAGACTTTTTTTGGGGGGGGTCACCCTTTTTGTTTGATTTGATGGGAAACTGGATAGAAATTAAACGCAGGGCCGTGCATTTGCTAGGTAAAAGCGTTTACTACTGACTACAATGCTCAGCCCTTTTTTTTTTTCTCCTTCCTCCCTCCCTCCTTTTCCTCCCTGCCTTCCTCCTTTCTCGCTCTCTCTCTTCGCTCCTCCTCTTCCCTTCCTCTTCCTTTCTTCTCCTTTCACTTCTTCCCTCCGTCCCCTTCCTTCTTCACTCTTCCTCCCTCCCTCTGGATTTCCCCGCTCCGCCGTCTAGAGCTGGAAGTTCAGGCCACTGCTAGTTTACATAGTGGTATATTTTTTTTACGGAGGTAACTCAGGCTCCTTCTTTGAGGCAGAGGCTTAACCCCTGAAGCATCTTTTCAGCCCCATGAGTGGTGCCAGCAGCTGGCCACTTTCAGCATTTTATATCTCAGTGTTAAATAAAAAACCTGCCAAACTTATTGAAATTTGACTATCTATTTGCATTTCTACTGTGTATTGAGTCTAGCCAATCTGAATAAACAAATAAGACCAAGTCCACCAGAATATAGAGGCCACACTTAGACCCGGATTCTTAGTCTCAGCCTCTAGTCCAAGCAAGAGCGCATGAATTGAAGAACAGCTTTGGGAAACAGCAGAACCTGTTTTGTTGGGGAGCGGGAAGTAGCTGTCCTCCTGTCCTGCAATTTAATTTTCTAATGGGAACAGAATAATTTGTTAAAAAAATCAGTTAAGATAAATGTAGAGTAAAAATAAAGGTTTGTGGTCGAGCATGCCTGTTAACTTTAGATTAAAGACCGAGCAAACTTCGGTGAAAATTGAGCCTTTAAGAATACTTAAAGGCTTGAAGATCAGCAAACAAATATTTTAGTGCAAAACTCCTAAGGACAGAAAGGACCTTCCTTAGTTATAATGGAGGAAGAGAAAGAAGGCCATGTTGTGTAGATTTGTGAGAATACAAGGAGGGTAGTACAAGATGAAAATAGCATGGGATGATAACAACTTTGACAGGGTAGGGGGGGGGGCCAAGTTTTCTTTGGAATCATTTGAAAGTGATTTGTGACTAAAAGAATAATTCGTTGTTTGAAATGTCAAGATTAAGACAAGGAGGCGTTGCAGACTTTTAACACAATAATGCGGATAAAAGTTGAGTTGGATGATGACTTTGACAAGGTGAGGTAGAAAAGCTTGGAGATGCAGATCCTGGACTTGTTTGGGAATGAAGTTGATGGCATTATAGCTGATAATAATGAGACAAAACGAGAAAAATGTAAATAAACTCTATAAAGTCCCCCCCCCCCCCCCCCCTTTGTGGGGGCTAGAACTAGTAGGTAGTAGTAATAGTTTCCATGGCTTTACGGAAACTTTTTTTGGTCAAGTATTTGGTTTTAGTTGTTCCAAATTGATTCAGATGCGTGACATAAGACACGTGCGATGGTGCATCCATAACAACACCCTGCCCTTTCTCTCGGGGCGTATGGGCTCGCTTCTCGCCGTGGCCTTTACTGCCATGGCCGCTGAATTTGCCATTGTACCATTACCTTCGGGGTCAATGACTAAAGCTACATGTTGCTTAGAACCAAGAAGTTTAAACTGACAGTGGAGGGAAGGGAGAAACCAGGAAAAGAATAGGATACAAGCCAAGTAAAAACGTGTTCTAAGCAATGATCCTACCACTTTGGAGGCTGTGGCAAGAGGGTTTTGAGATCCTCGTGGGCTACATAGTAACCTTAGAAGAGCAGTCAACTGTGTTGAACTCTGAGAGATAGATTAGAACAGAAAAAGTACCTGTGGAATTCGACAACCTAGAGAGGATTGGAAACTGACTAACTATTCATTGGAGGAATGAAAATAGATGTCGGCGGGTAGTGGTTTTCCGGAATAAGAAAATGAGACAAGTATTTATTTTTTTTTCATTTTTTGCAACACAGTGATACTTTGTTTGGAAGTCAAGTTCTGTCTCTTGTATAATCATAGTGTTTTATGTATGTTCACATGGGTGTTGGGGTGTAATGGGTGTAGTCGGTTGTAGTAGGTAGGTGGCACATAATGCTGACCAGAAGTTGATGTTAGATATATTCCTTGGATGAAATGATCATTCCCCACTTATGTAACTGAGGCATAGCGCTCAGTGAACCTGGACACTTTGATTTTGACTATTCTACTAGCCAGTTTGGGCCACCTTTTGTTTTTTTTAATATTGTTAGTGTACTTACTATTTAGTTGAAAGTTTTGGAAGTCAGTTGTCTCTTATACCGTTATGACTTCTGTAAATGAATTTAAATCTCGGGTTTGTGAACAGGTTGCATTACCTGTTGAGCCATCGTACCACTCCAGCTTGCCAGCTTTTCTCTTTCTAAAAAAATATTTAGTTATTTGTTTGTTTGTTTTGTTTGTTTTGTGAGACGGATGTGTGTAGGTGTGTGTGTGTACAGAGGGCACTGGGTGTGTCACTTGTGGAGGACCAAGGATGAGTTGGAAATCATCCTGGATTGGCTGTCTCGCCTCGTTCTTGCTTGGCCTCCTGTGGGGTTTTCCAGCCGTTGTGCCTTGAGAACCAGACGGGCAGGCTGCTGTCAATTTCCGCCTGGGCATTTTTAAAAATGTGTGGATCAGAATTCAACTTCAGATCTTCTTGTTTTTAGAGGCCAGAGACTTAAACCCCTGAGCCATCTTGTCCAACTCTAGTTCCGCCAGCTTTTTAGGGTACGTGGGTGTTGGGAGTTCAAACTCCAGTCCTCATGCTTGCATCATCAGGGGTTCTACCCTTTGAACACTGTCCTTCCCCCTAGTCTTTAATTTAATTAAAATTGTATTAGTTTTTATTGTTTTGCAGTGTGTAACATCTATATCTTCTGTGAATATTAAAGAGGGGGCATTGTGTGTATGTGGAGCTCAAGGTATCTTCAGTATCCCTTTGGAAAATGGGTGGCTAACTCCTCTTTTTGCTTGTTGATCTGGAGTTTCTCAACTCCTTCCTCCATGACCATATGTACCTTCCAGACCAGATTGTAGCAGCCACTGCCATTTCATGCCTGGTGTTTTTTCCAGGGGACCCTGGGATTTGAGACTCAGACTTTCTGCTTGTAAGACAGAGTCCTTAAAAAACCCCAGACATCTCCTGTCCAGCCAATAAAGTTTTATTTTATGTTTTAGCTTTGCAGTGCTGGGAATCAACCTAGGACCGGGATATGACAGGGTGATTTGTTTTGGGTCATTTAAAGCTAACATCTAGAGACTCTGGTTTTTTGTTTTGGTTTTGGTTTTTTTTTGCATTTACGCCTTCCTCTCCCCATTTTTAAGTCAGGATGTCTTTAATGCTGCCCAGATTGGCTTTGTAAAAAACTCACTATGTAGCTGAGGCGGGCCTTAAACTACTGATCCTCTTAACCTTACCTCGAAGGTAAGGCCCATGGCCACCAAATCAAGCTTTTTTGGTGTTGTTTTGTTTTGAAGTTGTTTTTGGTAGAACTTGGTTGTTTGGACTAGAACTTGAGATATTCTGCTTTCCTCTTTAATGGTTAGGATATAAGCATGTGATACTAGGTGTGAACTTTTTTTTATTTTGTTTTTTATTTTTGAGATGGATCTTTATTGTATCCCAAGGCAAGGTCCTCAAATTGAACAAATTCTACTTCAGTCTCTCGAGTGTTAGGATTACTAGCAGAGTCACCAGGCTTATCCCAGTATCTTTGAAATCTTCTTATCAGTATTTCTAAATCCTTACAATTTTGTATTCTAAAATGGTTATGTATTTTTGTTGAAAGTATAATAATCTCCTAACAGAAATGTTATTATATCTATTCATTTGAGAGACAGTAAGAGATAGGAAGAGAGAGGGGAGAAAAATAGAGGGAGAGAGAACGAGGGGGGAAAGAGAGAGAGGAGAGAGAGGAGAGAGAAAAGCGGCCTTAAATAGGCACATGATTATACCGTGGCATACTTACAGATAGCAGAGGAGCAAACTTTTTTGAGTAGGTCGTTCCTCCGACCATGGGCAGGAGATAGGGTAGGGTGGGAGTTCCAGGGGAGGAATCAATTTGAGGTCCACCACAGGTTTGAATGTTTACCCATTGAGCCATCTTTCCTATATTTTAAATACGAGTATTTTAAAATGGCTTCTTGCTTTCCTAAAAACTTGCTGTTCGAATATTTTAAGTCCACAGGTAACTGGCTCCTTGCCTTAGAAAACAGATAGGTTTGGCCGTGGCCGGTAGAAGCATCAGTTTTCTTAGCTGTTAAATGAGGAAACAGGATCATTTAGCTCAGGGTGAGTGATGGTGAAGCATGATACTATGAAAATAATTTAAAAACTTTTGCAAGTCAAGTGTGATAGAATGTTCAATTAATAGCTCGTTATTGAGGTTTGAAAAGAGGCAACATTCTGGAGAGGCTTAAGTTCCTTTTGAGAGGTGATGGTACACATACAATTATGAGGAAAAATAGCTCAGATTTGGGAAAAGACAATTGCTATCCATTTGTAGAAAGGTAATCAATTATGGGACCCATATGAAGCAAGTTCTTAAGTAAAATGTATTTCCCTAAAATTTATGATAATATCATTTTAGGGAAGGTTTCCTATTCCAAACATTTTTAGATCTCCCGGTTTTTGGTTGAAATGGAAAGAATGTCTACTAAGTAGTTAATAATAACTGATTTTTATGAGACTTGAGAAGTATTTGATCTGTAGGTTAAAGCATCATGGCCACTAGTAGGACATTAGAAAAACATTGAGAAAAGCAGTTGGACTTAATTTGGTGAGGGCAACCCAGTAGAGATCCTTTGTTTCAGGAATTAGTCGATAGTTTCATAAGATTGGAAGGGGGACATGGTGCAAACTAGCACTCTTGTGTTCCATACCTAAATCTAAAGATAGACTCAGTTGCATCATTGCCTATAATGTGTCTTGAAACAGCTTTCAGTTTGAATCTGCTGAGACTAAATATTTTCCTACCCTCCAATTGTGACATTAACAATAGGAGATATCAGGATGTGGCCGAAAACCAATAATGAAAATTGAAATAGTTACAATGACAAGAGTGATTGCGATGCTGAGTAACTTTACCTACCCTGCCCCGCTCACAATGCGGGAATTTTGTGTATTGTTTTAACAGCATAGGGATATATATTGTTAATTTTAAAGTAATGTGAAAAGACTGAATTGAGATTCCTCCTCATTCCAATACCTTCCCCCCATCAAACAGGGTCTCATACAACCCATACTCCCTAATCCTCCTTGCCTCTTCTCTAGTGCTGGGTGGTGCGATGAACTCTTATATCAATTGTAAGTAAAGGTTTAGGGTTCTTTTCCCATTTGAATGAAAAGACTTGTGTTAGCTAAGTTGGTATTCAGGCGGTTTTTTCGTTGCAATTTGGTGATTCAAAAAGGAGCCTGACCTATCCTGTAATCCCAGTTACTTCGGAGTCCATGACAGAAGAACAAGTTGAAAGTCTCCTTGCTAGAGTGGAGTTCAAGGGCAGCATGGGACAATTAGGAAACTCTATCCTCAAAACAAAAAGTAAAGGTGGGGCTAGGATCTAGTAAAATTTAGCGTTCAGGAATTCCTAGAATAGTCTGCCTTGTGAAAAGCTACTTGAGTAACTAACGTTTTTCCTCCCCCTCACTCCCAGGTCTCTATCCTAGATAGGCCTTGAAATCCTTAGTAGGATAAACATGTGAGTTTCTGATCCTCTTGCTCCTACCTCCAAAAACTAGGATTAGGGCTGGAGAAGCAGCTCAGGATTAGACTGCCTTGCAGGCAGAAGGTTCCTGAGTTTTGGAGTCCAGGTCACCATGCAAAACGCCAGGCAGAAACGGAGTGCTCTCTGCACTTCCGACCTGGTGGGCAGACCTAAGAAACTCCAGAGCAAAGCCGAAAAATACACACTAAATAAAGTTTTTTTTTTTTTTGTTACTAAACAATAACTGAGAGTGTAGGCACATACCTTCCTTGATTTCATATACTTTCTCTTTTTTAGATTTATTTATCTATACAGCTGTGTTTCTATATGTTTGTGTATATCAGGAAAGCAATACATGTGCCTGTGGAGGCCAGGAGCAATTTTGGGAATCTTCCTGTATGCTCTAATCCTCTTGCTTGGTT
>JALPQD010000884.1:0-68062 GCA_023101885.1 Typhlomys cinereus
CTCCTAGGAAACCAGATTTGGGGAGTCCCCCGAAGTGATGGGGGCAGGCAGGAGAGGTCTGGTTGTTCAGAGGTTCTAGTCCCGCCCTAGATGGAACCCAAATTGGGAGTCTGGGTCCTCTAGGGGCCCACAGGTGTGGTTGTGGGTTAAAGTCATTCCTTGGGCCTGGAGAGATGCTCAGGGTTTCAGCTGCTGCCTCGCAAGCAGAAGGACCAGAGTTCAGATCGCAGATCCCCGTAAAAACCCCAGGCCGATATGGTGGCAGCCTGTACTCCTGGCTCTGGAAGCAGAGCCTGGGAAATCCCAGAACAAAGCAAAAAGGAAGTAGAGGCAATCCAGGATGATTCCCAAAGTCACTCTTGACAGAAGGGATGAAGAAGTAAAGCGAGATCTCGGGGTGTCCACTACAAGGGTTCTTGTATATTTATCTGAAGGTTTCTACCCAGCCTAGTGGTCGAGTGTTTGTTTATAAGCTAAAGGACTGTCATTCAGATATCAAAATCCCACATGAAATGCTTGACACACATATTGGCCCATCTGTAATTCCAGCCCAGGTAGCGTCTGGTGGTGTAATGACCTGCTATAATTGTAGCCCTGGAAGGTGGAGTCTAGGAATTCCCAGAGCAAGCTGACTAGCCGACTAACCCTAATAGCACGTCTGGAGTTAGAAACACAGGCTCAAAACGAAAAAGTAGAAGATCAATAAGGATGATTCCTGATATCACCCTGGGGTCTCTATATGTACGCCCACATTCTTGCATATGCACACATGCACATGTGTGCCCACTCACATGCACATCCCACCCATATACACATGAAAAAAAGGAAAGAAGCAGCAGCAATACTTACCTATAAACATGAGTATTTAAAAGGCAATTTGACAACATGCCTGTTTACCAGACGAATAGCAGTAGGTTTCCCCAAGGCCTGTGGCCTCCCCAGCCACAGGCTTTTGCTCAGGTTTACAGTTCCGGTCACGAATTCTTACCTGCAGATGAAGCGGAAGCAGGCCCCAAATCCAGTCTGAAAGCAGTTGCACCAGTGGGCACCGCTCCCTGGCATGTGGCACTGCAGCATCAGTGGGCACTGCTGCCTGGCATGTGATACTGCAGCATGCAGGCTCCACTGCAGAGTGAGACAGCTGACCTTGATCCCCTAGCAGCCTGCACAGCAGCTCTGAAACTATGACAGCTGTTGCAGCCGCCTGCATGGTTGCTGAAAAATGACCATCAAATGGCTTAAGGAAACAAGGGGTTTATTTTCTTACGGCAATCTGGTTAGTTTGTAGTCCATCTTGACGGAGAGCATGCACCAACAGTAAGGCTGAGGAAACTGGCATGATCCTTCCTTGCCAGACCAGCATATCTGGCCATGTGTACACAAGGATGCCAAGTCTCTCAACCAGTTCTCTGTATTTTATTCCAGGGCCTAATCCAACCCACCATGGGCTGGGCCTTCCCCATCACCTAGACAATCTCTTGCAGGTTTGCTCTGGGCTTAATTCAACCACTAATTCTCTGCAAATGTGCCCAGAGCTCAAACCCCAACTGTCAAGTTGACACCTGTGTCTAAGTATCACAACAGCTGTCCATGGGGAGGAGGCTTCCAGCTCAGCTGCAGCTTGATTCTCTGTGTCCTGGCTCAGGGTCTTAAAACCTGGTTCTGGTGGCAACCAGGAAAAAGGGAACTGCCTGTTTTGGGGTCTCAGGATTCTCTCTGGCCTGCAACTTGCAAGGAGTACCCACACCTGGCACTGGGATTTGACATAATACCTCCATTCTGACTCTTTTTTTTAAAAAACAAATTGCAAAGTGTTCATTTGCATATGGCTTTTTCATACACCCTTAGGTTTGGTCATGTTCAAATGTTCTAGGTTGGGCACAGAAAGGAGCGTGCTGGTATGTGAACTTGAGCTAATATCTGTCTACAGCTAAAACACAGACACAAACCGAACCAAAGCCAACATCTGCCAAACTTTCTGCATCTGAAGGATTTCTAGAAGTTCTCTGGTGTTAGCAGGCAGAAGAAAGTCAGTGCGAGTGAACCGAGCTCTCCAGTGTTGCAGGCATCTCACCAGCAGTCTCGGCACCAGGGAAACCAACTTTTGAAAGTGTTCCTTGGAGGGCTGCAGCGGTGGCTCAGGGGTTAAGCCTCTGCCTTGCAGGCGGAAGGTCCTGAGTTCGGATCCTAGACCCCACGTATAGACGCCAGGCGGAAGCGGGGGCGGCCTGCGTTTCTGGTCCTGGTAGGGCGGAGCCTGTGAATCCGGGGCAGAGTAAACAAGGAGGAAGTGGAGGCGTCCATGGTGGTTCCCGAATTCGCCCGTGGTTCTACACATACGTACACACATACTCACACATGCACAATTGAATTTAAAAAAGTGTTTTCTTGGGTTTCAACTGCAGGCTACTGTAGAAACAGGAAGCATTTAGTTGCATGAATATGTTCTCTGGACTAACTGGAAAGGCTGCATCCCCCAAAGGCAGCGTCCCCCAAAGGCTGAGCCGGGGGGCTGGAGAGGTGGCTCAAAGGTTAAGCCTCCGCCTTGCAGGCAGAAGGTCCTGAGTTCGGATCCCAGATCCCACGTATAGACGCCAGGCGGAAGCGGGGGCGGCCTGCGCTTCTGGTCCTGGTAGGGCGGAGCCTGTGAATCCGGGGCAGAAGGAGATGGAGGAGTCCATGGTGGTTCGCGAATTCGTCCGTGGTTCTACACATACACAGACACGTGCACACACAGACACACACACACGCACGCGCACATACACACGCACATGCACACAGTTGAATAAATAATAATAAAAAAAAAAACAGTCCAAAGGCTGAGCCGGAACTGACACTAGTGGATTTGTGGTTGGTGTCACAGAAAAGACCTTGAGGCGAAGTGAAGGAAAACCAGCAGGAAAGGGGCTGTTCACTCCATAAACATGCAGGTTCCTGAGCAGACCCGACACACAGCACCCCTCTCTGGTGTCTACCTTCTGGAAATACCCAGAAAGAGTGCTCTGGTGAGATCCACCTGCAAGCTAATCACTGTCAAAGAAAAGCCCTCAGCCTGGGGACTGGTCTGGCGGTTAAAGCCTTTGACTTGAGTTTGGATCACTAGATCTCATGTAAAAACGCCAGGTGGCAAAGCGCCTCGAATTCCAACCCTGGAAGATGGGGCATGGGGATCCCTAAGCAAGCGGCTAGCCAGACTAGCCCCCAATGGCATGCTTTGGATTTAGAGACTCGGGCTCCTAAGCAATAAGGTAGAAGAGTGATCAAGGGTAATTCCTGATGTGACAGTTAATCCTGGGTGTCCACCTGACCACTCCTGGCATTAACTAAGATCAGCTGAGACCACCTGAAGAGATTACCTGGATCAATAATGTTTACAATACAAAGACCAGCTCTAGATCCAATCAGAACCTCCCTAGATCTCACTGGACCCTCCTAGTAGTGGACCAGATACGGAACAGAAGACTAGGAGGTAGAGAGACCCTCCAGGAATCCTCCAGCCTCCAGCCGTCGCCCACCAGCCTACTGGATGTCTGCTATGACTTAACCTGCTTCCAGCTTCAGCCACCAGCCATGTCGCTTCCACCATGAAAGACTGTCTTTCTCCTCTGGAACCATAAGGCAAATAAATTTCCTTTTCTCCCTAAGTTATTTGACTTTAGGTGTTCTCTCACAGCAAAAGTTAAGAGTAACCTTATATCTAATATCAATAATATTAGGCCTCCACAGGCACGTACACTGACGTGCACTAGTGTATGTATACCCACCCACACATAAACACATACGTGTGCACACGCGTATCCACACAACAAACATGAAAGAAAAAAAGAAAAACCTAGTACTTTATATTTAAACACAGAACTCGTCCCACCCCACATTGGACATGCCCCACCCCACATTGGAGGAACCTAGGGTGCTGCACCAGGGGGTCTTGTGACCACTGCTTCTTCTAGGAGCAGCCCCAGCAGGGGCAGAACCTTCCCAGTCCCCTCATCCGAGAGTTGTTACAGCTCTTTGCTCTCTGCAATCTGCACTCCCTGGGCCCACGCCACACGTTTTCAGCTTAGAGCATCAGTTTCTTCAAAAGCAGGAGTGGGAAATGTGGGGCAGCTCCCTAGATGAGGCACCAGTGAGCAAACCTGTGACCTAACTTCAATCCCCGGAAGCCCACACGGTGGGATAGAGACCTGACTTCCAAAAGTTGTCTGCAGTGTCCTCCTTCCTTCCCCAAGGCATAAAGAAACAACCCAGGACCGACCGGGGTCGCTCTGTCTCTGACACTCTTCCTGACACAGTGCTGGTCTATTCAGGGAAGGGGCTCCCTTCTCGCCAGCATGCGCCTACGTAGGAGGGGATTTGGTGATTTTTTCAGAACGTGTCCAGAAGGGTTTTCAAGTTATGTGACCTACTGAGCGCCGCAGGTAGTGTCCAAGCTGGTCATGGCTGCTAACCGACACCTGGGCACGGCCGTGGTATTTCCTGCGCTCAGTGGAGGCCCGTTGGCTTCCCCGGAGTGGGCACAGCTGCTGCCTTGGATGCGGCAGTAGTGCCTCTTCCCAGGGGGGCCGCCCCTCCCGAGTCCAGTGTCTGAGGTTCCACGTCCTCCCCAGGAAGACATCTGGAGGGCAGAGGGGCCTCTGGCCTCAGGCCAGGATTCCATGGCCCAGCCAGGACTACATGGGGAGCCATCGAGCAGCGTCCCTGGAGTGCGGTGGATACTGTGCGTCCTTGGCCACGGCAGAAAGTGCATGTCAAGGGGCAGCATGGCCGCCTAGCACTGGGCAGGTGAGTCTGGATCAGGGATTTAGGAACAGGGGGTCCCTGGCACAGCCATTACCAACCGAGACAGAGAAGGTCCACTAATGCCACATTCTTGTATGTGAAGGGCTGAGTCTTAGGCCTATCAGTCAGTTCAGGCTCAGAAACCAAAAGCCAAAGAAAGCTCTTGGGGCTGGAATACTGAGACTTAGGCAAGTGCAGATTCTGAGCCTTTTCAACGGGGTGATCCCCGAGACGCCTCAGCCATATGTGGCTTTACAGGACTGGGCGCTGAGGCTGAGGAAGCCCCACGCCGACATGAAGAAGCAACAGAGGAACGATCCTGGCGCTCAGCTGTCCCTCACTGGTCCACCGTGATGGTCGCCGGCAGGTGCAATGTAAGTGCACTGTGGGTGACAGCTGCCCGGCCTCGGCCCCCAGTGACAGATGTTGATGGCTTGCAGGCGGGGACCGGTTCAAAGGCTGGCATACTTGTGCCATCTTACTGCCTGCATGTAAGAGTCCCGTTGCTCACAAACTGGCCTCCCACAGCCAGGCTTCAGTCTTGTGGAAATGCCTTCTACCTCAGTTCCCTGCATTTTGCAGAGAAGAATGAGATTAGAAATATTTTTGAGAATAGAGCTCTATCTCCTTATTCATAATTTTCTCTTTAAAAACTTTCTCTTGGGCTGGAGAGGTAGCTCAGGGATTAAGATTCTACCTCTGGCAAACAGAAGTTCCTAAGTTCTGATCCCAGGTCCCATGTAAAAACATCAGGCAGAGGGGCTGGAGAGGTGGCTCAGGCAGAAGGTCCTGAGTTCAGATCTTAGACCCCACGTATAGACGCCAGACGGAAGCGGGGGTGTCCCCTCTCCCCCCTGCGTTTCTGGTCCTGGTAGGGCGGAGCCTGTGAATCCCGGGGCAGAGTAAACAAGGAGGAGGTGGAGGATGTCCATGGTGGTTACTGAATTCGCCCTGGTTCTACACACACACACATACACATGCACAATTGAATAAACATAAAAATTTTAAAAAAACACATCAGGCAGAATAGCGCAGCCTACACTTCTGGCCCTGGTGGGCAGGCCTGGGAAATCCTAGAGCTAAGCAGGAGTAGGAAGTAATCCAAGGTGATTTCCCAAAGTCACCCTTGTCCTCCACATGGACACATATTGCCCTCTGATCCACACACACACACACACACACACACACACCAATGCACTCTAAATGAATGAAGTTAAAAAACTTCACTGTATATCATCATCGCTACATGTATTACACAAGAATATTCCAAAGATAATTTATTGTGTTACATTTAAAGACATTTCACTGGGGTTGGCATACACTTGTCTGTCATGGGCCAGACTCTGGGGTTCAGCCCCTGAAACTGAAAAGAATGAAGATGTTCATAAGGCAGGGCTGGGGAGACGGTAAGGTCAGTGACTTGCCAACTGCAGTCATGAAGACCTGAGTACGGATCCCTGATCCCCACAGAAAGGCTGGAATGGTACACACCTGGAACCAAGCAGATGGGCAGGACGGGAGAAGGGGCATATGGGTCCCCAGAGGTTGCTGGCCAGCCGGTCTAAGAAATCAGTGAGCTCTGGTTGAGGTGAGAGCCTGTATAGTCAGGTTCTCTAGAGATGCAGAATCGACACAATGAATATATATGTGTGTGTGTGTGTGTGTGTGTGTGTGTGTGTGTGTGTGTATGTACATATATATGTATACATGGAATGTATTGAGTTGGTTTACAGATATGGCCGAGGTAGTCCAGTGATAGCTGCCAGTAGCTGCCTCAGTTCAGTAGTCAAGTGGGTAATGGCTGAAGGCTGGAGAATTCCTAGTCTTTAGTCTAGCTGACGACTTGGAAGGTTGGAAGGTTAGAGGATCAAAGAAACCAGGCAGAGGAAGGAAGAGCGGTCCTAGCACAGCCGCATCTCTTCTCTTTGGTGGCTCCTTTTATATGGTCCAGTACTGGGAGGATCCTGTGAGATCTTTGGAGGTTCTGGTAGGATCTAGAACGGGTATAATCCTTTCAGGTGGTCTCAGTTGATCCTTCCAGGTGTGGTCTCAGCCCATCTTAGTTAATACCGGATGTGTCCAGTTGACACCCAGGCTTAACTATCACAGAGTCTTTGCTTCAAATGATGTGATGGACAGGCGAAGATGCCAGACACTGACCTCTGGCCTCCACATTCACACACGCATGCATTCCCCCGTGTGCACATGTAAACACTATACACATACTACACACACACACACACACACACACACACACACATGGTTCATAAATAGGGCTGAACAGATGGCTCAGGAATTAAGACTGCCTCAAAAGCAGAAGATCCTGAGTTCACATCCCAGGTCCCAGGTAAAAATGACAGGCAGAAATGACTGCAGCCTGCACTTTCTGCCCTGGTGGGTGGAGCTCAGGAAATCCCAGAGGGAAGGAAAAAAAATAAATTGCATTCCATCCTTTTCTTTCTTTTGTTTGTTTTTTAGACAAGGTGTCTTGCTATACTTGGAGCTGGACTGGCTGCGAGCCCTGAGGGTCCTTTTGTTTCATTTCCCATCGTTGTGCGTGTGCGTGTGTGTGTGTGTGTGTGTGTGTGTGCATGTGTGGTGAGCATATGTGTGCGTGTGAGCATGTGTGTGCGCGTGTGCGTGTGAGCATGTATGAGCATGTGTGTGCATGTGTGTATGTGTGTGAGCATGTGTGTGCATGTGTGTGTATGTGTGTGAGCATATGTGTGCGTGTGTGTGCATGTGCGTGCGTGAGCATGTGTGTGAGCATATGTGTGTGTGTGTGTGTGTGTTTGTGGCAGAGGGGCACTGTGTGTCCCTGTGGAGGAACAAAGGTGACTTTGGGAATCATCCTGGATTGCTTCCACCTCACTGATTCACTCTGGGATTTCCCAGGCTACGCCCACCAGGGCCAGAAATGCGCCCAGCATTTTTACACGGGATCTGGGATCTGAAATCAGGTTCTGCTTCAGCGGAGGGTCACCTCCAGCTCCCTTATGAATGTGAGGCAGGGTCTTGACCCCTGAGCCATGTCTCCCTTGCCCCTGTGCCCAGCTTTGTACATGGATGCTGGGAATCTGAACTCATGCAGCAAATTAAGCACTTTACCAACTGAGTGAGCCCTTTTCAGGGTCCTCTGCACACCCCCCAAAATGCAGTATTTGCCCTTTGAGATTCTCACTGGACAACCTCCTCCAGTGTCCCCCCAGAGGCTCGAGAGACCTTGGAGAATATTCAATTCTGCCTTAATTGTCTTGAGTTCTGGGCGGGGCGACAGGATGAAGAAGGTGAGTTGAAGCAGGGAAGCTGTCCGGCATGTGTGTTTGGGGTCACCCCTGTTAGTTCATCAAGTTGGTGTAATTGTTAGTTTGGTCCATTGACAAATTCCTTGCTGGGGTGGCTAGCTGATCGAGTGAGGCCTCCCCAGGAAAAGTGCCACGAAGACCAACACACAAATTCTCCAAAGCTCTTGAGACAGGATTTGCATGGGGATCTCTGCATAAGGGGGTCGAACAAGTCATTGACCATTGGCAGTGAGCTCAGCCCCCCCAAGCTTCCTGAGCCGAGGTGACAATAGGTACGCAAGTCCCACCCCTCCACCTACAGGTTGCTCCACCCTGTGGCTACCTGTTCTCTGGAGTCACCTCGGCAAACTCAGACACCTCTGAAAGGCATCTCCGTGGGTGTGAGGATGCCCCTGCCCCTCGCTCCACACAGGAAACCCCAGGGTTTTTCTTGTGTTGGGAACAAGATGAAGTACAAATGCAAATGTCTTTTGAATACATATCTATTTTCATATTCATATACATCTCAGTCCCTAGGAACTGGTGGGGACTGAGTCCAGAGACTGACATTCCTAGCACACTGTTTGCATGTGGACCGCAGTTATCCTCAGGGGACTTCGGAGCACCTCTAGATGATCTAAGACCGCACAGCACAAATGCTTCATGAAGAGCTGTCATGCTGTTGTCCAGAGAATAACAACCAAAATGTACAATTCTGCATGGGATTTGGGGTTGTTTAAACATGGATGTGGGGTCCCTAGATCCCAAGGACCTGCTGTATACTAAATGGAGAACAAATTTTGATTGCAGAGAAACCCCAAGGGACCTATGTGTTGGGGAGGTTTACTGACCCCCAGAAAACCATCCAATGCATTCCCCAGCCTCCTGCTCTTGACCATGCGTAGCCCAGTCTCTTCCCCACTCTTCGATTCAGTCCTAGGCCATTTGGTGTCATTGCTGCCGCTGCCCCCCTGCTGTCCTTAGGGGCCTCAGGAGCGGTGGGTCACCTGGGAGGATGGTGGGGTCAGGGCTCCGGTGGCGGGGGGAGATCAAGTTCAGGGTTCTCTAGGTTGTGGCGCACAAGGTGGAGGGACCAGGGTGGGGAGGTGGCTGGTGCGCACATCGCCTGATGGTCCTGCAAATGCTGGTCCTTAGAAAACGGGCTCTGGGGCTGGAAAGGTGGCTCAGGGGTTAAGGCTGGTGCCTTAGAAACAGAAGGACCTGAATGAGGATCCCAGGCCTCGTGTGAAGACATCGGGCAGCCTGGCAGGCAGAGCCTGGGAAACCCCAGAGCAAAGCAAAAAGGAGGAAGAGGAACCCAGGGTGATTCCCAATGTTACTCTTGAGCCTCCACGGACTCGCATGCGTGCGCGCGTGCAAACACACACACACACAGAAAAGAAAATGGCTCTGTTTCTAGATCCTGGAAGGCTTAAGCCCTAAACATATAGTTTCTGTTATAATGTAGCAATCAATGAACATATCCAAATAGGAGATTATATTTTTCACTTCTAGAACTTTCTTGTTGGATCTTTTTGAACCATTTCCTAGTCTCCTATATATTTTTTTCCCTTTAAACACAAATCATTATGCTGTGTCTGATAATGTCAGTTCACTGATCTGACCGTTCTCTGGGGTTCCAACGGCTATCTTGCACAGTGATATTTTTCCATGTATGTGTGCATGTTGTACATTTTTGGCTGTAAATTGCTTTCTGTTTCTTCAGAAGTTAATTGTAGGAAACTATATACAATTTTTTTTTTTTTAAATACGAGCGTGTGTGTTTCTGTGTATTGTTATGTTTCTCTATCAGAGGGCACGATGAGTGCCCACGGTGCATCGGGAATCATCCTGGGAATACCTCTTTTTTTTTTTTTTTTTGCTTTGGGGTTTACCTGAGCGGGAAGTGCAGGCCATGCTATTTCTGCCCAGCATTTTTACATGGCCTCTGGGATTTGAACTCAGATCCTTTTGCTTTGCTATTTCTGCCCAGCATTTTTACATGGCCTCTGGGATTTGAACTCAGATCCTTTTGCTTTCAAGGCAGAGATTTAATCCCTGAGCTATCTCTCCAGCTTCAGTAATTCATGTTTACACTGATTTCTACTTTTGCTAACCTGCTATCCTAGAATGTCTTGTGAGACCTCTGTTTGCAGAATTCACACAGCCATGCTGAGAATCTCCAGTAGCCATTGCTTCAGTTTTTCAGTGTTTCTTGGGACCCTCTGCTACGAAAGGGGTGGGGGTGGGGGGTTGGAGGCAGGAGGACTCCCCGACCAGAACAACTTTCTACAAGAGATGCAGAGTGGAGCTCAACAGAGAAACACTCCTAGAGCTTGGGCCTAGGAGCCCTAACACTCAGTCTTTCTGTCTTTCTCTCTCTCAAACTTTTTTTAAAGTTTTTTTTAAAATTTATTCAATTGTGTGTGTGTGTGTGTAGAACCACGGGCAATTTCGGGAACCACCATGGACGTCTCCACCTCCTCCTTGTTTACTCTGCCCCGGGATTCACAGGTTCCGCCCTACCAGGACCAGAAACTCAGGCCGCCCCCCTTCCACCCGGCATCTATACGTGGGGTCTAGGATTCGAACTCAGGACCTTCTGCCTGCAAGGCCGAGGCTTAATCCCTGAGCCACCTCTCCAGCCCCCATCCACTTTTTTTAAAGTTTTAAGATCATAAATAGGTCACTGTTGTCATAACACATTTTGGTATTTTAAAAACAAAGATTTCGGCTTTTAAGAAAAATTACCTTTTGAAAATCAATTCCCTCATCATTAAAAGAACCGGAACACTGGTAAACTTCCAGTCTCCTAAGGCCCACACAGTATTTTAGTTAAAACGCCGTCATCCCCTTTCCACTGCAAAAGAGGGAGATGTGGGCACTCGGAAAAATAAGGGTTCTGGAAAGGGGGAAGCAAATCCAGTAATGAGCCTCTAGTAAGGAAGGCCCCGGTCTGTCGGCAGCCGCGTTGGACAACTTCAGCCTTTCTCTTTGAGCAGCACACAGGGTGGGGAAAGGGATCTGAGAAGGTGGGGGTGGAGCTCCCGGGACAACTATCCACTGTTGGGTCTCCCCTTCAATTCCCGAGTGATCCGCTTTGGCTGGCAAGTTACCAGGCCGCTCACCGTGGCGAGGGTCTTGACTGGGCGGGAGAGGAAGCCATGGGGGCTGCGGTGGGGGTGGGTGTGTGGTTCACATTGCGCAAAGATCCCCTGGGACCTGCTCTGGATTGAGCGAGGACGGGGCGAGTGCCACCCGGGCGCCCACCCGGACCTGGAGCTCCTGGGCAGACTCCCTTTTCAGGTGCCCTTTAGTTTGGGGTCTGTCGGCCTGCGGGGGCCCAGCAGCAAGGGCTGACCAGGCGTGGGCAGCCCGGCTGTGTCCACCCAGACATCTGCAACTGGAATGCTGGAGAAATCCCTGCATTTCCTGGGTTGGCCTGGGACAGATCAAGTTACCGTCTGGTCTGTAAACAGAGGGGCTCCCCACCCCTAGCCAGCAGAGCAGAGGCTGGGACAGCCCAAGGGGCCCCAGCTGGCGGGAGGGAAGCCGAGCGAGGCCGGGCAACACCCGGAGACCCTCCGGAGGGGGGAGGCCAGAGGAGGGGCCGCCGCCAGGACGCCTGGCGGGGCGGGGCGAGACCGCAGGGGCGCGCGAGGCAGGGGGCGCCCCCTTCGCGCGCCGGAGGCCCGCGGACCCTCGCGTCGGGGGCGGGGGCCGGCCTGGATCGGCCGCAGCCGACCCCTGCCGGGCGGCGGACGCCCACCGCGTCCCCAGCGCAGCAAGACGTGCGCCCCTCCCTCCCCGTGGGCCCGCCTCCGCGCCCCCGGCCCCGCCCTCCCCGCCCTGCACCCCGCCGGCCCGCCCCGGCCCCGCGCCCCGCCCTCCCCGCCGGCCCGCCTCCGCGCCCCGCGGCCCTGCGCCCCGCCATTCCCCGCGTCCCCCTCGCGTTCCGGTCCCGGCCATGGACGGCCTGGTGCTGCGGCCCGCCAAGGGCTACCGTGTGGTGCTGCTCGGCAGCGTGGCCGTGGGCAAGACGGCGCTGGCCACGCAGTTCGCGTGCGGCCGCTTCCCCGAGCGCTGCGAGCCGTCGGTGGAAGAGCTGTTCAGCAAAGTGATCGAGGTGAAACCGGGCGCCCGCGCTGCTGGAGATCCTGGACACGGTGGGCGCCGAGCACCTGGTCACCCTCAAGGACCTGTACATCCGCAACAGCGACGGCTTCGTGGTGCTCTACAGCGTGTGCAGCGAGGCCTCGTTCGAGGCGGTGCGGCCGCTGCGCGAGCACATGGGCCGGCTGCGGGGCTCCCGCGCCGTCCCGCTGGTGCTGGTGGGCACCAAGGCCGACCTGGACGCCGAGCGCCAGGTGCTCACGGCTCAGGGCCGCGCGCTGGCCCGCGAGTGGCGCTGCCCGTTCCTGGAGGTCACGGCCAAGAGCAAGCTGATGGTGGACCGCGTGTTCACGCAGGTGGTGCGCGAGATGGAGGCCCTGGCGGAGCCGGAGCAGGCGGCGCCCCGCATCCCCGCCAACGCCCACTATACGTGGCCATCCGAACGCTTCATCGGCTAGTGCTCAGCCGGCCATCTGCAGCCCCTTGGTCGCCCTGGGTGATTTCAGGACTCGGTGCCTTTCACGGGAAAGCTACGAAACCCTAACAACTGGCTGCTTGTACGTGTTAACCCTGAGTGCGCTTCAGGCTGTGTATCTTCAATACTTGGCCAAAAACTTTGCAAACTTTTCTTGGCTTCTCCGTTATAAGAAACCAAATGTCGTTTTCCTGCAGGGAGAAATTGCCAGACTTCCCTCCCCTCTTTCTGGTTTTTTGGTTTGTTTTTCATAGCACCGGAGCTGCCGCTGAAGTTCGAGTTGATTGTGAACTAAAGGCGTCAGGCTCCTTCGGCTCCCTCGGCGTTGAATTGGAGCAGGAAGATTCTTCCTGAACGCCAATCCCTAAATATAGTCATGACCTACAGGCATGGGTTTGAAAGGGCAACTGTGCTCCGACCAAGCGCTCACTGGGCCTTTTGTGCTTGACATCCAGTCAGTTTCTTCATCCCTCAATTGGAAATAAAATTAGAAGTTGGTCATTTGTAGCATGTCTTTGTGGTGTAATGTGTCAACTAATAATTCCTAATCTCACCACACAGTCTAGGAGGTCTTTTGTGAGGAAATCGGAGTTGGTAAGGAGCAGCACAGCAGGGCCTGAATTCCCAGAGTGTTTTTGCGGAAGCGCTGTCAGGAGTGTTCTGTCTTGGGCATTTGAGACCCCCTGTCTGAACACGGCCTGGAAAGGATCGTTCTGTGCACTTCCCTATGCAATAGGAGCTTTCTCTCAGTAAATGTTAAAACACTGAATTTGGGGTGAGGTATGCGCAGGAGGTGACAGTTTCACTTTTCAGCTGCAAAATTCTTTTGATTTCGGAGCTCAGCCATTTGAAAAGACTTTTTCTGTGTGTGTGTGTGTGTGTGTGTGTGTGTGTGATCTAGGCACCATGTTCCTGTGGTGATGCGAGAGTGACTGGGAATCACTGGATTATTCCACCTCCTTTTGCTTTGCTCTGGAGTGTCCCAGATTCTGCCTTCTAAGGCCAGAAGTGCAGGCCGCCACCATTTCCACCTGGTGTTTTTAACATGGGATCCAGGATCTGAATTCAGGACTTTGCATATGAGGCTTAACCCCTGAGCCATCTCTCCAGCCCTTGAAAGCCTAAAAAGTAAACCAGAAAGCTTAAAACTATGCCTGTGATTTTGAAATAATTAACATTGCTAAGGTTTTAACCTGAATAGAAAAGTTACAGGACTCTTCATTTGTATGATATATGATATTTTAATAGAAAGATTTTCTTTTCTCAATGCTTCAGAACTTGTCTTCAGGTTCACCCTTGAGAGAGCTGGTGGGGTGTCCCACATTCTGTCTTCCTCCCTCCTGGGACTATACACATATATACATATACAAACAGGTACACATATGCACACACAACTCACCCCACACGTAACCGTGCATATACAAATACTACACCCCTCCCCCACATATACACCACACATACACAAGATGTATGTATGTACATCGCACACACACTGCACGCTTTCCACACATGCATAGAACATCCCCTCCAAACCCCCCACATCTTGCACACACGCACACACTCGCACACCCCTCCCCCACAGGTGGGAGGTCTTGCTGGCACTACCGCCTGGCATCTCCAAGGGGTGCTTTGCAGGTGAGGAGGGACAGGTGGGGACCAGGCCACAGCCCCAGGTGAAGCTGGTCCTGCAGCTGCTGGAGTATCAGAAGTGAGTCGGGGTCTGGAGAATGACCCACAATCCAAAGTCCATGGCAACTCAGCTTTCCTTCTAGAAGGTGCGAAGCCCAAGTCCAGGCACAGGCGGGCGTGTGTTCCCACTGCCAGGACTCTGCACCCCCCAGCCGGTTTGGCCTCACACTCTGATGTGATTAACTGATCCGCAGAGGCTTGGGGGGGCGGATTCCACACAACGTGCTGCTGTGTACAAGTCGGAATAATTTTCTTATGAGAATATTCACACTAGGGGGTCCGTTGACTCACGAGTGGGGTCTCACCAAATGGCATTTTTGAAATGGCGTCTCTCTGATTTTACTGAAGCCTGCAATAGAAAAGACTGAATTTCTCTCATATGTAAGGAAGCAGCGTTGTCTTCACTGGGCAGGGTCTGCACAGAAAAGCTGCTCTAGCCCCCAAACTGGCCCCTCAGCCTCCAAGGTCCTGAGTGGAGGCTGCAGGGAGCTGCGTCCCCGCCCCAGCCCCTCATCCAAGAAAACATCCCAGCAAGCCGGTTCTGCCTTTGGGTTTCTGGGACGACCTCACATAGCTCCACTCAGATCCAAGTTTCCAGCCGCGAGCCCAGACAGAGTGCTCCTGGCTGCAGAGGAGGAGGACGGGGCTCCCGCCAGCTCTACCCGCGGAATGGGCACGAAGCACACACAGACACACAACACACAGGCAGACACACAGATAGATACACAGACACACACGTAGACACACACAGACACACAACACACAGGCAGACACACAGACACACAGATACACAGACACACGTAGACACACACAGACACACAATACACAGGCAAACACACAGACACACAGATAGATACACAGACACACACGTAGACACACACAGACACACAACACACAGGCAGACACACAGACACACAGATAGATACACAGACACACGTAGACACACACAGACACACAACACACAGGCAGACACACAGATACACAGACACACACAGACACACACAGACACACAACACACAGACAGACACACAGATACACAGACACACACGTAGACACACACAGACACACATACACAGGCAGACACACAGATACACAGACACACACAGACACATAATAACACAGGCAGACACACAGACACACAGTAGATACACAGACACACATGTAGACACACACAGACACACAACACACAGACAGACACACAGATACACAGACACACACGTAGACACACACAGACACACAGACACACAGGTAGATACACAGACACACATGTAGACACACACAGACACACAACACACAGACAGACACACAGATAACACAGACACACCGTAGACACACACAGACACACAATACACAGGCAGACACACAGATTACACAGACACACACAACGACAACATAATACACAGGCAGACACACAGACACACAGGTAGATACACAGACACACATGTAAGACAACCACAGACACAATACACAGGCAGACACACAGACACACAGGTAGATACACAGACACACAATAGACACACCACAGACACAATACAACAGGCAGACACACAGACACACAGATAGATACACAGACACACGTAGACACACACAGACACACAACACACAGGCAGACATACAAACACACAGATAGATACACAGACACACACGTAGACACACACAGACACACAACACACAGGCAGACACACAGACACACAGATAGATACACAGACACACACGTAGACACACACAGACACACAACACACAGGCAGACAGACACACAGATAGATACACAGACACACACGTAGACACACACAGACACACAACACACAGGCAGACACACAGACACACAGATACACAGACACATGTAGACACAGACACAATACATAGGCAGACACACAGACACACAGATACACAGACACACATGTAGACACAGACGCACAAAAAGGAATACAGATACATACACAGACACACATAAACATATAGATACAGACACACAAAGACATACACACAGATACACAGACACAGGCATAGAGATATACACACAGACACATACAGATACACAGACTGACACACACAGATATATAAGCACACACAGATACATACACAGACATACACACAGGCGTACGGATAACACAGATACAGATACATAGACACACACATACACAGACACACAAAGACATACACACAGATACACAGACACACACAGGCATAGAGATATACACACAGACACACACAGAGACACATACAGATACACACAGACACACAGATACAGACACACAGACATGCACATATGCAGACACATAGACACACGGATACAGACACACAGACATGCACATACGCAGACACACAGACACACAGAGACAGACACACAGACATGCACATACGCAGACACACAGACATGCACATACGCAGACACACAGACATGCACATACGCAGACACATAGACACACGGATACAGACACACAGACATGCACATGCGCAGACACATAGACACGCAGAGACAGACACGCAGACATGCACATACGCAGACACACAGACACACGGATACAGACACACAGACATGCACATGCGCAGACACATAGACACACGGATACAGACACACAGACATGCACATGCGCAGACACACAGACACGCAGAGACAGGGAACTGGGGCCTCCAGCCAGCTGCTCCACCTGCAGCAGTGAGTACAAAGAAGCTTCACACACATGCACGTGCATGCATAGACATACATAGACACAGATATACACCAACACATAGACACACTCACACAGATGCACATACCCTTAAGACATGCATACACAGACACACAATGCGCACACACATACACATCACACACACACCTTTCCTTTCTTTCCTGCTTCTACTTGCTGAGTCTGCAGCACACGTCGCCTGGACGCTCCGGAGGTCCGAGAGGCCCTAGCCGCCTCCCGGGCGACTTGCAAGAGACAGAAAGGCTTTGTGGCAGGGTGCTCTGCTTCCGTGGTCACAGTTCCCACGCGAGGGTCACGGAAGCTTGGCAGGCCCACGGCCCTCTGGCTGGGGTGAAAGACTCCCAAGGGGTCCGCAGCCTTGGGTGCGGGTGCTGGCTTGGGCTGGCTGCTTGTGGCCAGAGTGCCGTGGCCCCGTGTGACAGGCTGCTGTGCTGCGGGGGGGTTGGGGACTGACTGACATTCGTTTCCCTCCCGTGAGACACTTTACCAGAGGTGAGTAGTGTGCGCGCTTTCTCTTTTAAAGCATTGTTAGAGAGAGAAGAGAGAGAGCACTGTCAAGGAGCGTGGTGGACGCGAGTCAGGAGTCAGCTCTCTCCTTCCACCACGTGCACTTGCAGAGAAGGCTCAGGCCGCCGGCTTCCGAGAGCTCTTCCCACGGAGTCATCTCGCCAGCTGTCTGCCTTTCTCTGCTGCACAACTCTTCAGTGACTGCTGTGGGCAGCCCCTGGAATGCCCCTAGCCACGCCCTGCAGTTGCACTCTGAGTGACCGTCTTCCTTGAGGGTGGGATGACCCTTCAGATCTTGTGTGTTGGGGATATGTGTGTGCATGCATATAGGTGAGTAGGGTGTATGCATGTGACTGATGTAGTGTGTGTGTGGCATATGCGTTGCATATGTGGCGTATATATGGATGTAAGCGTATGTGTGTGTGTCAGGGATAGGGCTATATGTGTCATATATGAGGATGTGTGTAAGTGGGACATATATGTGTATGTGTGTGTATGTGTGGTGTATGTGTGGCATGTCGTGGTGTATGTATGGATGTACGTGTATGTGTATGTCAGGGATAGAGCTGTATGTGTGATGTATGAGGATTGTGGGTCAGCGGTATAAGTGTGTGTATATGTGATGTGTGTGTATATGTGTGGCATGTGTGGTGTATGTATGGATGTAAGTGTGTGTGTGTATGTGTGTGTCAGGGATAGGGCTCTGTGTCATGTGTATAAGTAAGTGGCACGTGTGTATATATGTGTGATGTACTGTGGTGTGTGTTGTATACATGAGTGTAGATGTATGTGTGCATGTGATGTAGGGAGTATATGCCTGTCGTTGGGTATTTTTCTCCTAACAAACAACCACCATGTTGGTCTGGGACTATTGTGATCACGCTGTTGATTGTTTGTATTTCCTCAGAGTGTAGGGAGTGGGGAGGAGCTAGAACACACATGGCCACCCACCTGCCTCAGGTCTTCAGGATGGGAGGGGAATATAGACTGAGAAGATTGGTTGAGGGGGATTCCATCTCTACAGCCCCAGGGAAGCTGCTAGCCATGCCGGGGTGCGCTTTCTGGTGATGCGGCTGCTCCTGTTAGCACCTCATTCCTACTCCTGAAATAAGCCAAGTAAACTCCTTGGTTCATCAATCATAGCTTGGCTTCACTGCTACTTTGGGCAGTTTATGGAGCTTCCTGTCTGGGAAGGCAGTGTGTTGCGTGAGTCTTCCCAGGAAAAGGGTTCACACAACGATGTGTGTGTAATGTGTATGCGTATGTATAGTATATATATGTGTGTGTAGAATGTATGTGTATATATGGTATATAATGTATGTGTAGTGTCTCTGCGTGTCTAGTATATATATGTATGTGTAGTATATATGTGTGTGTCGTGTGTGGTATGTATAGTCTATCTGTGTGTATCGTGTGTGTGTGTGAGTGTGTATGCGTATGTCTCGTATCTCTATGTGTGTGTCGCATGTCTGTGTATCTCTGGTCTCTCTGTGTGTGTCGTGTCTCTGCGTGTCTCGTCTCTATGTCTGTCTCGTCTCTCTGTGTGTGGCGTGTGTCTGTGTGGTGTGTTGTCTGTGTCGTCCGTCTCTGTGTGTGTGTCGCCTGTATGTGTCTCTCTGGTCTCTCTGTGTGTGTATGTCTCTGCGTGTCTCGTCTCTCTGTCCGTTCGTCTTCTCTGTGTGTGTGTCGTGTGTCTGTGTCTGTCTCGTCTCTCTTGTGTCGTCTCTCTGTGTGTCTCGTCTCTCGTCTGTGTCGTGTCTCTGTGTGTGTCTGTGGTCTGTGTCTGTCTCGTCTCTGTGTGTGTCGTCTCCTGTGTGTCTCGTCTCTCTCCTGTTCTGTCGTGTCTCTGTGTGTGTCGCCTGTCTGTCCTCTGGTCTCTCTGTCTGGTGTCGTCTCTGTGTGTCTCGTCTCTCTCTGTCTGTGTCGTCTGTGTGTCTCGTGTGTCTGTGTCTGTCGCGTCTCATCTGTGGCCCCTGCCGGCCCCTGTCGCCCCTGGCCGTTGCTGTCTTTCCCCCCTCCTCCCTTCCCCCTTCTTTTCTCCGGGGTCTCCCGCTGCCTCTGCCGCTGTCGTTTGCTGGCCTGGCTGGCCTTTCTTTGCCCCCAGCACTAGAGTCCAGGTGGGCACACCGTCCCTGGCTCTAGGAATCTGCGCCCCGGTCCCAAGCTTGTGCAGCCCGACTTGACCAAGTCATCCCTGTGCCTTGTGGCACGCTCACCCACACGCATCACCACTCACCCAGCCTGGAGCCCTGGTAAGGAGTACAGCGGATGGAGTGAGTCACTGCCCAGATGCTTTATAGAAAGGCCACCTGCACCTTCTCGAGTCTGGTCTTTTCTCTGGGTGTTTGTTCTGGAGAAAGCGGCTGCCCACAAGGACCTGCACCACAGACAGGGCCGGGACCAAGTCAGCCAGGCCCTGAGAACTGCCCAGAGCTTTCCCAGGTAAGCGATGGCGGGGGCCCCTCCAGCCACACCAGATGAGCCACGCAAGGCCTGGCACGGACCACCCAGCTCAGTGCTGAGCTCCAGGCCCCAGGACTGTGAGAGAAGGTGTTTACTGCGTGCTTACTGTGTACTTACAGCATGTTTACTGTGTGCTTACTGCGTGCTTACTGCGTGCTTACTGCATGTTTACTGTGTGCTTACTGCGTGCTTACTGTGTGCTTACTGCATGTTTGCTGCGTGCTTACAGCATGTTTACTGTGTGCTTACTGCATGTTTACAGCATGTTTACTGCGTGCTTACTGCGTGCTTACCACGTGTTTACTGCGTGTTTACTGTGTGCTTACTGCATGTTTACAGCATGTTTACTGCGTGCTTACTGCGTGCTTACTGCGTGCTTACCTGGTTATCTCATGCTCACCCTGGGGGGGGGGGCAGCATGTAAAACCCCTCAGACAGGGGCGTGGGACAGCGGGACTTGGAGGATGCTTGGTGGGGGGGGGCAGAGGCCTGTGTTACTGGGAACTGCAGGGAGGGGCAAAGTTCGGAATCCTAACAGCAGGTGGGAGGCCAGAAGCGGCCCATGCAGTGCCTGCCCTGGCTGTTCCCAGAGGGGCTGCCTGGTTGGTTTGTTCCTGATTCTTCACTGGGAAAAACATGCAAAGGGAGGAGTCGGCAAGAGGGCTGTGAAGGAGCAGAGTATTCGCTCCACCTTCCTGTGCCCAGTAAACCCAGGACCCCAACAACTTGGAGGAACAGGGGATTCATTCCAGCTTGCGGTTCTTAGGGTTCATTAGCCGCACTTCCTCAGCGCGGCAGGAGCAGAGCCGAGGGAACTGACCGCACCATGCTGAGACGGGGCAGACTTTTTTGCTTGTCAAAGTACCGAATCAATACCACGTAGGAAGTGGTCCTTCCCTCCGTGGGCTGGGTCTCTCCGTGTTAGTTAGGGAGTCTCCCACAGGCTTGCACAGGATCTCCTTTAATGACTAATTTTCATAGGTGTGTTGAAGATCAGCGGTTAGACGCCTGTATCTGACTGGCATGAGATGTCAATGAAAACTGCACGTCGGTGCTAATAGGCGATGCCATAACTCACAGCAGCATAACTCTTGAGGAGGACTGTGGAGCTGTTTGCAAATGTTCTCAGGGAAGCGAAAAAGGCTTTTATTAGAGTAAGACCAAGGAGTCCAGGAAATTTGGATTGTCAGTGTAACTGTTACCAACACGACTTCTTTAAAGCAGAAGCAGGCCGTGGGGTGGCTAGGCAGGTCAAGGGACTTGTCCACAAGCCAGACGACCTGTGTTCCATCCTGGGGACCCGCGTGGCGGATGGGGAGAGCCACAAAGTTGTCCTCTGGCCTCCACCGCTGGCTGACACATGGTCGTGCGCGCATCATTTACGCGCGAACAGCTTAGTCGAAGGGAAGGAACAAACACCTCACAAGACAAAGGGAAAGGAAGAGTGCAGGCAGGAAGTGGAAAGTTACCTTGGGGGATATATGCCCAATCCTCTTACAGCAGCATTAACTACAAGTCATTCGAAACCTCCGAGGACACCTGTGCCTTGGGGCTCCTGGGACCTGAAGAAGGAGGGTGCTGTGGTCAGATGGGCCTGTGTGACTCCTCGCAGCATGTGAACCTGAATGGCGATCACCCCCACACGGGACAGGAGCAGCCTTTGATCTGAGTCCTCTATTCACGGAACTGAGCCCCAGCATCCATTTTTGCTTCTCGTTTGGTTCTTTGTCACTCTACAAAAAGGGTCACCAAGTGCTCTCACGGGAAGAGAATTGTTGGATGACGGGGAGGGGGTACAGCAGGCAAGTTGGCCTTTGAACCTTACAGTAGGCCTGCTGAGACCACCCAGCCAGCAAGGGAAGGCTGAGCGGGCACTGGCCATTCCATTGGGCTGTGGCTCTGGGCTCCGCGCAGGAACCAGGATTCAGATCGGGTCAGTGCGGCCAGAGCTGGGACCCCACCTGCATCCTGGACCATTTCTCAGCTCAGCACAGCCATTTCCTGAAAGTGATCTAGCTTTTAACTGCAGTGAAATGTACGGACAGAAGACCGACAACTCTATTTTTAGTGTGTGTGTGTGTGTGTGTGTGTGTGTATGTGTGTATCAGAGGGCACTGTGAATATCCCTGTGAACGGACAAAGGCGATTTTGAGAATCATCCTGGATGGCTTCTACCTCCTCTTTGCTTCACTCTGGGATTTTCCAGGGCTCCGCCTTCCAGAGTCGGAAGTTCGCCTGGTGATTTTACAATGGAATCCAGTATCCAAACTCAGTGCACCCATGGCATGTTCTCCCTTGCTCCCTCTCTCTCTCTCTCTCCTCTCTCTCCTCTCTCTCTCTCATCTCCTCTCTCCCTCTCTCTCTCTCTCTCAGAAACCTCTGAAGAGGGGTATGTGTTTTCTCGGTGCCCTGGGAAGGTGTCTAACTTGCAAGTCTCCTCTTTCCCCCAGGGCTTCAGAAGCAGTGAACCGGAGCGAGCTGGTTCAGACTCCCCATGACGGGCCTCTCCAGCAAACTGGCACAGTGGACCGGATGGGCGGGAGTAGAGGGGCCCAGTTCCTGGCGTTCTCTGAGGCTCTGCAGCTCAGCACTGGGGACAGACAGAGACAAGAAAATTAAGGGGACATGAAAAGGGAAAGAAGCCCCTCATCCGGGGTCTAGTTTGCTTTTCCTGCCGAGGAGAGCCAAGAAACGTCACCGCAGGGAGGGGGCCTTATTAGCCAAGCACTTGCCTTGTGAGATGAGGACCCGGGTTCGATCCCTAGGACGCACGTAAAAATGCCTGGCAGAATGGCAGTTTGTAATTCTGGCCCTGGAAGGCAGAGCCTGGGGGGCCCCAGAGCAAAGCAATAAGGTGGAAGAGCATCCAAGATGGCTCCTGATATGCTCCTCAGGCTTCCATTCACACACACACACACACACACACACACACACACACACACACACACACACACGTGAAACTTTAACAGAACTGATAAAGCCAAAATTGCCTACAGTAATAATGCCTGTTTCCCTAAAAAACACAAAGAGAGGTTGCAAACCACAAAGAAACTGGCCTCTCGGACAGAAGCTCCCAGCACTCATCTCTCACCCCTGCACTAAAGAGTTCCCAGAACCACCCAAGCTGCATTTACAAAAGGTAATTCCATGCTAGGGGACCAGCTCTACCATAAGGCGCTTGCCCCACAAGCGTGAGAACCAGAACCCATGTCAAAACAGGGCCAGACCAGAGGCCGCCTGGGGCCCAGCACTGGGGTGGCAAAGACAGGGAATCATAGGGCTGAC
Source organism: Typhlomys cinereus (assembly GCA_023101885.1). Lineage (NCBI taxonomy): Eukaryota > Metazoa > Chordata > Mammalia > Rodentia > Platacanthomyidae > Typhlomys > Typhlomys cinereus. The sequence goes on from JALPQD010000884.1 coordinate 23,286, forward strand.
CGGCTACTAGCTGACTGTCCAGCTCTGAGTCCAGTCCAGAGGTCCTGCCCTAAACTAGCATGAGAGCTGAAGAGAAGACTCAGAAGACAGGGCAGTTTCTGCCTCAAAAACAGAAGGACCTGCAAGTTCGAATCCCGGATCCCATATAAAACACCAAGTGGAAATGCTAACAGCTGCATTTCCAGTCTGGAAGGCAGAGCCCGAGAAACTTCAGAGCAAAGCAAAAAAGTAGAGAAATCCAGGATGACTCCTGAAGTCACCATTGGGACAGTGCCTCTGATATACATGGAAACACACACACACACACGCACACACACACCCACACGCACACATTAAAAAATTAAAAAATAGAGTGATTGAAAAGGACATCAAATGTCAAATTTGGGCCTCCACATGCATGCATACAAATGTGCATTTGTACCTGCACTTTACATACAAACAGACACTCCACACACACGAGCAAAGCAAAAAAGTCACACATACACACTCGAGCAGATATACTATATATGCATGTGTATACATGTATACATATGCATGCACACGTGCGCATACTACTCATACACACACAAGCATATACCATACACATGCAATACACGTGTACTTGTACACACACAGGCAAGCACACAATACTCGTATGCATGTTCCATACATACGCCACATGCATGCACACAAGCACACCCATACACACAATGTACATGTGTATAGGTTCACACACATGCACATATACACACGTACAGAAGGAAATGGAGCCTCCCCCGGATGTCACATTGGAAAGGAAGTCAGATATGAAAGAGAACAAATGTCCAGTTCTGGTTTTTCAAATTACAAAATCAAGCAATTCTAGTTTGTGATCTGAATAATCCAGGAACTGCCCTCGGAGCACAGCGACTGGGAGTGGGCACGAGGCTGCTGGGGTCAGAAAACTGTCCCTGTATTAATCTGGTTCTACAAGTTACAGGGACGTTCAAGTTAATAAGTTGCGCACATCAGATCTGTACCTGTCTCTGAGTGAAATCATTCCTTGACTTCGCTAATCTTAGATTACAGACATGACACTGGTGTTTGCGCTTGGGTAAAAGTGTGCGATTTTTTTTGAGACAGATTCTTGGAATGAGGACCAGTCTGGTGAACTGGTGGTGATTTGGTCTGTGCCTCCAAAGGCTGGGTGTGCACCGCAATACCCAGCCTCTTATCCTAGTTTTCATATCACTCAAAAACAAACAGTAAATGAAAAAAAAGTCAAGGTTATAAAAGCCATGAAAGTATATTGTTAGCAACTTAAAATTGTGAGATACACACACACACTACACACCACACATCATACACACACACCACACATACACATACCACACACACACACATACACCATACAAACACACCACACACACCACACACACATTTGAGCACACACAAGCACCACACACACATCACATGCACCATACACACATACCACACGCACCACACACATGCACAAACACCACACATCACACACAGCAACACATGCAACCAACACAACACCACATACCACATAAACACACCATACACCACACACACATGCACACACACACCACATACCGACACACACCACACACACAACACATGCAACACACACCACATACGACATAAACCACACCACACACCACACACACACGCACACACACACACCACACACAACACACGCAATACACATGCAACACACACCACATACCACATAAACACACCACACACCACACACACATGCACACACACACCACACCCCCCACACACACGCACACACCACACACACACGCGCACACACACACACACACACACGCACGCACACACGGTGAGACAGAGACAGAGCCAGCGCTGCAATCCCAGCACTCAGGAGGCTGAGTCAAGAGAAGCGACACAAATTGATGGTCTGGTCTACACACACACAGAGACCCTATTCTAAGGAAGAAAACAAAAGACAGCGTCCTTAGGCTGGGATGTGGCTTGACTGGCAGAGTGCACGCTGGCATGTACGAGGCCTGGGTTGGATGCCCAGCACCATGTGCCCTGCGAGGGGCGGCACATGCCTGCGATCCCGGCACGGAGGGGTGGGGGTTTCAGAAGTGCTACATCGTCCGGACTACACAGTGAGATTGTGAGTTGGAACCCAGCCTGGCCTCCCTGAGACCTCGTCCCAAAACACAAACCCAAAACCTAAATAAATAACTTTATCCAGATCATTAGTGGACTTCAAAATGTTTCTGCAAGCACTTTAGCAAAAAGCTCTTGTGTCCCCTGAGACTTTGGGGTTCTGACAGCCGCGGCCAGGGGAATGCTTGGGGAGGCCAACTCCCACCACTAGGGGCGAAACCAGCCCAGTGTAAGAGGAGCTCCTGCGGGGCACTTCTCTGGCTGGCGGGGTCTGCAGTCCTCCTGCCCCTCCCAGACCAAGGTGGGGCTGATTCTCCCCGGAGGACTCCGTCCCCTCCTGCCGGGTTCTGCTGCCCCACAGTGGTCCAGGCCATCGCAGTGAGCTTGAGCGTCCCACTCACGGGCAGTACCTGGGACCGCTGCCCCTGGAGCGCCAGCCCAGGACAACGCTGGGATGAGACACTGCTGGAGTGAGCGGGCGGCGCCAGGATGTGCAGGAATCCGACCTTCCTGGGCCAGGAGTCTGAGGGGGGCAGCAGAGGCACCCGGGACCTGTCAGGATTGGCAACCAGGAGAGGGACCGTGGTCATGGCAGCAGTGATATGTAAGGAAGGTTCCACCAGCCACCTGTTCCACCAAAGGGGTGCTAAGGGCTGCACCCCTCCCCGCTGTCTCTAAGGTGATCAGCTTCTGCTTTGTCTTAAGTCTGCCCAGCTGACCCCAGAGCTCAGTCCCTTTCCTTCTGGGGTCCCCCTTCCTTCTGGAGTCCCCTTTCCTTCCAGGACAAAGGGGAGAGGCCAGCTCTGGACCCATGGCCAGGCTGCCGTTGCGTCCACAGGCAGGTAATAGCCCAACTGCTCTCCTTCCTTCTCATGTCCTCTTCCAGAAGTGAATATTGTGTGTGCATGTGTGCGTGCACAACACACACACACAACACGCGCACCACACACACAACACACCACATAAACACACCACACACCACACACACAACATACGCAACACACATGCAACACACCACACACCACACGCACACCACATGCAACACACATGCAACACACACACATACCATACGCACAACATACGCAACACACATGCAACACACCACACACCACACGCACACCACATGCAACACACACACATACCACACGCACAACATACGCAACACACATGCAACACACACACATACCACACACCACACACACACACCACACAAACACACCACACGCCACATAAACATACCACACACCACACACACACATGCACACACAAGGACACTTGAGTGTGTGTGCCTGTGGAGGCCCAAGGGTGACCTCTGAATCATTCTGGATTGTTCTAACTTACTGCCTTCCTCTGGGATTTAGCTTCTTTCAGAACTAGAACAACAGGCTGCGGCCGTATCCACCTGATACTGGTGGGAATCTGAACTCGGGTTTGCTTGTGAGGCAGAGCTTCAGCCGATAAACCATATCCCCAGCCCTATTTTTTTTTTTAAATCAAGCTAACAGTTCTGGGGGCCCTGGACCCATCTTGGGATCACTGTGGCTAGTCCTTCCTCTCCTGCTTTTCCAAATCCCACCTCTCCGTTGAGTGAGCGGCTAGGCCGAGACGCTCACAACTGCAGACAGAGACTGGGGGTCGCAGGCGCCTGCAGGTCCTTTCCTCGTCCAGCCCCTCCCCGGCTAATGATGAGGCAGAGCCCCTCACGCTAACTCTTGGCTTATGAAGACCCCAAGGGCGCCCGTACATCTCAGTACTTGAAGCTCGACAGGGAGCCGGGCTGAGGTCAGAGCAGGCAGTGCAGAGATGGACAGCTGAAACTAAGGACTCCGCCCACCGCTGACCATCAGCGGCCCCTCGCCAGCGCCCCCGCGCCCAGCAGGCTGTCCCAGCCACATGCCTTGTAGTGTCTGCAGCCAGGGCGGCTGCTTTGGGGGGCTCTGCCCCAATCCCAGGCAAGCTGCTGGCTGCCCCACAGAGGGACAATGGACTTTTCCTGCAAGCTGCAGACATTGGAGGAGAAGGGCAGCCTGGCCCCCTCCCCTGCCCCAGGCGTCCCCCCAGCGTGCTTTGTGCCTCAGCCCTGGCTACCCTGGGTCAACTGTGAGGTGTCCTCACTTCCGAATGACCCCTTGTACTGTGTTATCTCCCACCTGCTCCGTCCCTCCTGTGGGGTGTTTTGGGAGTTTCCAGTTTTCGGTACAGAGAGAGCATTGTAAGTATAATAACACTGTCGACTGACAATTTCTAGCAACGTACATTCCCAGGAAGGAGAATTATTGCCTCAGAGGTCCTGTGCAAGGTTAGACAGGACTCCAAGTGTCCTTGCCAAGATGAGACAGCGCAGCAGGGTGGTCATGAGCGGTGCCCTGAGTTTGTGGAAGAACAGAATGGACTTCCGGAAAAAGTGGTCTTCTGACCTCTACGCCCCTCATATAAATGAAGAAAAACAAATCTAGTTGCTTAAAACAAAAAAGGTACATTAGCTGAGAAGTGAACCTACTTATTGGCTGTAGGAATCCCCCAGCACACGGACACTGCATAGGATTCCTGACACCAATACTAGAATCGCTTACCAAGACAGACAGCCGGGAGATCTCAGGGGTTTCACGGAACTACTTTGAAAATCCACAGGAACGGATTCTGAAGTCTTGGACGCACTGTAGAGCTCTTCTGTTTAAATAGCAGTTGTATCATAAGAAAACATCAAGGTAGGAATATCACAGGCATCAATATTCCAGTTTTACACAGGAAAACAAGATTTACATCTTGTAGAGGGTCCTAATTCAGCAGCTTCCCCGTCACTCTCTTTTCCCGCTGTTTTAGAGGAAAGAGACACCTTTAATATCAACCTAGATTCTTTTTGTCAATTCTGTATATTTTTATTTTAAAACCCAAGCTCTGGAAATTCGTTACTGACTTCATGGAGCACAATGTTACTCAGGCCAAGATAAATAAATAAATAAATAAAATAAACAAAAGAAATCAATGATGCTAAACATTTGCATAAGGATGCATATAATTGTTATTCCACGAAGAATGGAAGCATGTTTTAAATGACTCCAGAGTCCCTGCATCCAGGTGGTTCATTTTCCACCATTTTGCTGATCTTAGTCAACTGTGGCCTGTGAAGATTAAATGGAAAATTCCAGAAATAAGCAAGTCCTAAAGTTTAAATAACTTTTAGAACAGTGTATTTATTATCCGACTTTAGTTGGTTTTTCTTGACTTCCTGCTATACTTAGTCTAGCAGTTAAGCTTTTTCATAGGTGTAAATGTACAGGAGGTCTCACGGGGGTCCCGGGCATTTATGGCGGTCTCAGGCTCCCCCTGCAGACAGGGCCTTCTGTTCCATAGAAGTTAGTTCCAAAACAGCCTATTCCAAGTCACTCTTTTACCTTACAATTTTGCCAAATGGAGTCAATTATGTCTTTTGTGACCATTCCATAATACAAAATAACATGTGTTCATAGTTTTAAAAATGCATTTACATTTATTTATATGTTTGTGTGTGTGTGTGTGAACAGGCATGTGTGTATCACAGCGCAGGCTTGTGAGTCCGAGCAGCTTCAGAGAGTCAGTTCTTTCCTTCACCACGTGTTGGGGTTTGAACTCAGATCTCAGACTTGGCACCAACACCTTTACCTGCTGAGCCACCTTGCTGGCCTGTGCTCTTGGTTTTTAAAGCACTTTATTGAGCCTCCATTCGCATCGTACGAGCTGAGCAGATTCAAAGCACACTTACTAAACCACCGGGAGATGTATCCCGAGACCATCACAGCGCCAGGATAGCGCATAGCCCTGTCCCCAAGAGCTCTGTCATGGCCTTCGGTGACTCACCTCTTCCCGTCCCTCCTAGGTGCACAGGTATGAGCGTGTCATGGCCGTCCAGGAGCCAGAGAACAACTTCACCGGGCCACTTCTCTCCATCCGCCTTTCTTAACGGGCTATGTCTCCCAGGGTGGCCGCTGGGCACCAGGTCCCCTCTCTCGCTGCTGTGGGGGTGTGGTTCGGGGTGTCCCCTGTGGAGGGGGATTTGGGTCACACCCACAGATGCACAAAACTGGGATAAGGCTCTTCCCTTTGTAGGAACTTATTTGATCCATACTCCAGCACCTATGCAAGTGACGTGGACTCCCGTTTCAGAACTTCCATGGGGGGAGGAGGAGCTGGAGAGATGGCTTAGGGGTTAAGCCTCTGCCTTGCAAGCAGAGGGTCCTGAGTTCAGATCCCAGATCCCACATAAAAATGGCAGGTGGAAATGGCAGTGGCCTGTACTTCTGGCCCTGGAAGGCAGAGCCTGGGAAACTTCACAGCAAAGCAAAGGGGAGGTGGCATAATCCAGGGTGATTCCCAAAGTCACCCTTGGGCCTCCACAGGCCCACACAGTGCCTCTGATACACACACACACACACACAATGGCTCTGATACACACAGACATGCTCACAGAGGCAAACACACAAAAATAAAAAATAAAAAAAACTTCCATTGTTGAAGCAGAAAACTGGAAACTCCCAAAGTGCCCGACAGTCAATGCCAGGGAAGGAGGCTGTGCACTGCGACCTGGAAAGGAAGGTCCTTCTTTGCAGGGGGGGTTGCTGGAGATGCAACGTGAAGGGGAAGTGCCGGGGTCCTAGGGCGGGGCAGGGGTCACAGGCAGGGCTGAGGTCACCAGCCAGGCTGGAGTCACGGGGCAGTGGTGTGGTTCCGTCCTCCTGGGAAGTGGTATCTCAAGGGCTGTGACCCCTGCCAGCCCCGGCTTGTCCTTAATGAAGGTGTTGGGCCTCCAACACACAGAAGGAAGAATCAAAATAGAGTCATTTAAGTCACTTATATGTCATACAATGGCATTGGCGGCCTGACGGAGGAGCCCGAGTTGCCACCAGACAATGTGAATTACCTGCTTTCTGCTACACATTCAGAAGTCTTCTTCCATCTTTAGTAATCCGTGTCACACATAGTGCAAAATTCTAAAAAAAAAGAAAAAAAAAAGCTGAGAAAGGTACTGTTTTCATGAGTTGCCTGGGGTCATGGTTATGCACAGGTGTCAACTTGATGGTTGAGAGTTTGAGCTCTGGGCACATTTGTAGAGAATTAGTGGTTGAGAGAATTAGTGGTTGAGTTAAGCCCAGAGCAAACCTGCAGGAGATTGTCTAGCCGATGGGGAAGGCCCAGCCCATGGTGGGTGGGATTAGGCCCTGGAATGAAATACAGAGAGTTGGTTGAGGGAGTTGGCATCCTTGTGTACACTTGGCCAGGCATGCTTGGCCAGACATGCATGGCTCTCCTGCCAAGCTGGACTGAGAACTGTAACTGGACTATTGCAAGAAGACAAACCCTCTGTTCTCTTAAGCTGTTTGATGGTGATTTATCAGCAACCGTGCAGGCGAACTGTGACACCTGGGGATTACGTGCACATCTGAAATTCCCAGGGATGCAACATGATTGTGTGATGGCCTGTCAGTGTCGAGACCCTGTACATTTAGATCAATGGAGGTCTCACTGGTAGCCCAGGCTGGCCTTGAACTCCCAGCTGTCCTCCTTCACCTTCCCAGAATGTTGGGGTGACAGGTGTGAACCCTCATACCCAACTCTTTTTTCCCCATTTTTAAAATAAGTAAAACACCTATAACCTAAAACTTCCCATTTTAACTTTTCTCTTTTTCCTCCTGTAACCCAGGCTGGTCTCACACTAGTGCACAGCCGAGGATGGCTTTCACTTCCGTCTGTTTCCCAAGCGCCAGGATTACAGTGCGCATCCCACGCGCAGACCCTTCTTCATGCGCACAGTCACACGTCTACTACATTCTTACGTGCACACCACAACCACTGCTTTTTCCCGGAACCTTTCCCTCCTGCAAATGGAAGCTCTATCCCCATTAATTAGCTCTTTCCTCCTTTCTCCCCATGGCCCTTGGCAACTACTGTTCTTTCCATCTTTGTGACCGATCGGATCTGCACATTCCACAAACATCTGACAAGGCTGATGACGCTTCCCTGGTTGGATCTGATGTAATAGGCTGTGCTATCTCAACTCCATCGTGCTGGATGCCGGCTCTTGCTCCTTCCTAGGATGAGGCTTCAGGGCTCGAGAGATGGCTCATGAGTTAAGCCTCCGCTTCGAACACAGAAGGATCTCGGATCCCATGTAAAGATGTCAGGCAGAAATGGTGGAGGCCTGCACTTCCAGTCCTGGAAGGCGGAGCCTGGGAAACTCCAGAGCAAAAGCAAAGAAGAGATAGAACAATCCAGGGTGATTCCCGAAATCACTCTTGGGCCTCCACAAGGACACACAGTGCCCTCTGACACACACACACACACACACACACACACACACACACACACACACACACACAAGGCCTTCACTCTGCATTCTGGGACATCTTACAGCCAAGATAAGTTTAGGAGGTCCTTGAGAGATATCACCTCTGGTCAGCGTCAGAACTGGTGACTCACGCTCCAGGGGAGAGCTGTCCCCACACGCAGCCCTGACCTGACCCTCACGGGAACCGTCCCCGTGGCGTGCCTCCAATCCAGGCTGCTGGCATCTCCAGAAAGCCCTTCCCCCTCCCTATGCCAGTCTCTCAGAAGTTGTTTTTGTGGGATGAGACTTAATCAGTTGAAAGCCCGAACCTATGCAGAAACCTTCATGTCTTCTGGTTCAGCCACGGGGCCTAAATGGCAGAAATGATCCTCTCACGGTTTCAGAGGCCAAAAGTCTGGCACAAGGCAGACCCCCGAGACCATGAGGGAGGAAAAGTTCCAAGCCCTTTTGGGTGCAGGGGGTCACCAGCCATCTTCTGAGTTCCTTGGCCCTTCTCTGTCTCCTGTTTCACGTCTGTCTCCCCAAGTGTCCACACTTCTCCTTTGGACGAGCCGCTGGACAAGGGCTCATTCCCACGTAATTACTTGTGCAACATTCTATCCCCTGTAAGGTGATATCCATGTGAATGTGGGGGCAAAACAATTCCCTGGGACTCTGGGGTTCCCTAGATCGAGGTTGCACAGTGCTGGGGACGGAGGTCATGCACTGGCCCGATGACTCAGGACGATCATCCCAGGCTGACATGGCCGCAACTACACTGAGGTTCTCTGACCACAGCAGAGACCGCATGGACCCACTGTTCCCACGGGAGGACAGCCAGCTACAAGCCTGTAGCTTGTCGAACACCACTTCCCACACGAGGGCCAGATTCATGTCCCTTGACACCTGCTGGGCACGGTTTGTCCTTCTCTGTAGATAATGCTTATGTTGGTACCTGGATTCTCACCAAATTACTTTTCCCACCATCTTGGTACCCACAGACCACTGCCTCTGACCAAGGAACTCAACCCACTGTCAGAGTAGTGCAGCAGTATGAACCCCCGGCCAGGGGTTCACAGGTCCTAACCACCTTCCCTCCTCCCAGAAGGGGCCCCTCCCCTCAGAAAGCTGAATGACTTTGCTTACTGGTTGATGGAGACTGACTAACAAGCCAGCAGCCAAGAAGAGCGGGTGCAGCCAATGGGATTTCACAGATGCTTGAATGAACCAGAGACCAGAACACACAGGGACAGGAGCGAGGGGTGCAACAAGCTACATTTGTTTCCTGTACCAGCGACTTTAACTCTGCTAGTTTGATCGTCTTTGTCTCTAAGAGGAACATCCGTAGAGCCTGGAGGGGTGGAACTGCCACATGGTCGTTTGGGGCACAAGATGCACTGAACTGACAGATCTAAATGAGGTCGCTGGGCGTGCGGGAGCTCAGTGAGTAGAGACACTTGCTGAACAAGTCTGACAACCTGTGTTCAATCCCTGGAACCCACCTAAGCCACAAAGTTTTCCTGTGACCTCTACACGTGTCACACCCACACACACACACACCCACACTTACACACCTTCTTTTGCCTGTCTTTTGGAAACACTTATATTTCTCTAGGGCACACACACCATCATTGCAATGCTCTTTTCAGATAAGACTTGACTTTTCTTCAATATTAACCTCTTTGTATCTTCCTCTGTTGAGAGATGGGGGGGGGGTATGAGATGTCACCGGGGGAAACTGGGCTGGTGACACCTTCCCATCCTGCAGAAAGGGATTCGCTTGGACAAAGGATGGATTCGCCGAGCACAAGAGATATTAGAAAAGATTAAATGTGCTGGGGACGTAACTCAGTCGGAAGAGCATTTGCCTAGCATGCACAAGGCCCTGGTTCAACTCCCAGCAGGGCACGAATCGGGCGTGGTGATGCTCACCTGCATTCCTAACACTCGGGAAGTAAAACAGGAGGATCAGGTCGCCCTGAATCTGAGGCAAGCCTGCTCCACTAAAGTAAAACAGATTAAGTGTAACGAGGGGGCTGGAGGGAAGCTGATCGCCCTGAGACTTCCCACAGCACTCTCAGCACCCTGCCTGAGGATTCAAGGCTTGCGGGCTGTGGCACTAAGACTCACCGGCAGAGGGCGCCGGAGGGGCAACAAAGAAGGAAGGGGCTTTTCTTCCACCTGCCTGGCTGGCTGCTCGGGGCAGGCTGTGCCCAGGTCTCCTTCATGTGGCTTTGCAGCAAGCTCCCAGACCCTGCTGGAGACCCCCGCACGTTCTGCTGGCAGCACCGTGAGCGTCTTTCAAGGCCACGTGCATCTTTTTCAAGGCATGCAGTGCTCTAGCCTGGGGGATAAGGATGGAGTCTTTGCTGGGGCTGGTGGCTGAGTCTAACCTCGGCTATGCCGGTGCCTCTAAGATCTCCATCCTCAGCCAGTGCCTCGGTGAGCAGCCCTGCATTCCCATCAGTAGCCCCTTCCATTACAAATGGCCTGTCCCATCACCTCTCGATGGGCCCAGATGACACAAAGACAGAGAACACCAGATGTCAGCGGCTTGGGCAAAGTGAGGAGCCTTCAGCAGACTGACAGGTATGCAGTGGAGATGGGAGCCGACAGCTGCCAGGACAGCAGACGACTAGAGGGCATCCCAGAGGGCAGAACCCCATCTTCTCAAGGAATCGCTGTCTCCTGGGCTGGGGGTAGACCTGGCTGGGAGCCTGCTGACTCGGGCATGATTTCATTCTGCCCCCTCTGCCTGGCGCTGCTGATAGTAGCTGGCTGTGTCCCACTGTGTAAGTGCATCCAGTCATTCCACTTGTTGTCTCAGTTCCCAAGTCTGGATCCATGACACAGTGCTAGGAAAGCTAAGCTCAAAGCAGGGCGGCCATTCATAGACCCTGAGAACCCAGCATAGAAGAAGAGGGAGGAGGAGGAGGGAGAGGAAGAGGAGGAGGAGGGAGAGGAAGAGGAGGAGGAGGAAGAGGTGTAGCCTTCCATTCTGCTGAGGTCACAGGCTCAGCGAGCAGCTGTCATCCCGAGTGCATCTCTTTGGACAAGCAGAAGCAGGAGGGTGTTTTCCTCGGGAGGAATGCAAACAGCTATAGTCAGCGGACACATTGGGTCAGTTGGTGGGAGGCTGGTCACCACACATGCCAGCTTCTCCCACCAAAAGACAGCTGTTTCTCCAGATCTGGACTTGGCCTGTGACTCCCTGGCCACGAGACTGTTGTGGGGTATGGACACACCCAGCAAAGACTCACCACACAGAAACTGGATGAAGAAAAACTTTACTATAGAAACCAGTGCACCGGGGCCGCACCGCAGAGCTCTTTCATCTCAAATATAGCTCTGAACGACGTTAAGCAACAGGTTTTTAAAGGCAAAAACCTCAGACTCTTGGCACCTTTTTGTTTTTTGATTCCTTGTCCCTTGGAGAAGGGTGCTTAGCAGTAAATTCCCCATTACGCTTGGTCTATTTTTAATTTTGTGTTCGGCACATATCCAGGTACAACTATTGTCTCCTATTTAGATTAGAAGTAGTACAAGGTACAGAAGCAGAAAGCCAGGTTAAAAGTTAATATTGAATTACTCTTTGTGGTCTATTAATCCTCCTTTCAGTTACCATGGACCTGAATAAACAACTTAGCACTTTTTCTTTCTTTTTCTTTTAAATTTTTTTATTATTATTTATTCAATTGTGCATGTGTGCATATGTATGTGCACGCAGGTCTGTGTGTGTGTAGAACCACGGACGAATTCCGGAACCACCATGGACCGCCTCCACCTCCTCCTTGTTTACTCTGCCCTGGGATTCACAGGCTCCGCCCTACCAGGACCGGAAACGCAGGCTGCTCCCCGCTTCCACCTGGCATCTATACGTGGGATCTGGGATCCGAACTCAGGACCTTCCACCTGCAAGGCAGAGGCTTAACCCCTGAGCCACCACTCCAGCCCCATATTTTATTTATTTATTTTTATAATTTTATTTTGTATGTGTGCATGTGCCAGTGTCTTTGTGTGTGTGTGTGTGTGTGTGTCAGAGGGTACTGTGTGTGCCTGTGGAGGCCCAAGAGTGACTTCTGGATTGCTTCTACTTCCTCTTAGCTTTGCTCTAAGATTTCCCAGGCTCTGCCTTGCAGAGCCAGAAGTGCAGGCCACCACCACTTCTGCCTGGTGTTTTCAGGTAGGATCCGGGATCCAAACTCAGGACCTTCTGAGCAAGGCAGGAGCTTAACCCCTGAGCTATCTAGCACTTTTTCTTTCTAAAGCCAAGTTCAGCGAGCCGGGTTACAGAAGCAGAAGCCACATTAGTTCCATTAGTTAGCCTATTTTAAAGCACACATTAGCTAAATTTCATTTTATTTAATATTCCTTCTTTCAGAGACATCAGCAAATGTGACCGTGACTTACGAAGGAACTGGAAAAGACATGACTTCTTCACAACAGACATGACTTCTCTAGCCCTGAATCTCCTGCCATTGTCTTCCAGCCCAGACCAGCCCCCCAGAGGTGAGACACCCCAGCTGCTCCAGGTTTCTCCACCGGGTCTCCCCGAGCATGGGTGGGCAGGGAGGGGGGAGGTGCAGATCCTGGCCTCAGGAGAAGCTGGCTCAGGAGGCTGTGGGTCCGACCTTTAGATGTAGCCCCACATTGTCAGCCACCCTCATTAGCACAGGGGGGCTCACTAGCACAGGCCTTCAGTGATGACGTACCTGCAACCTCCTCACACGCGACTCCCCAGGTCCTTGCAGTCCCTCTGCAGAGACAACCTGTTAAGACAGGAGTGCAACTTAGTCCCATCCCACCCCTATTCCCCCACGCCCCTACTCCTACCTAGGCTCGGGCTCAGGCAACTGGGGACCTCAGACTCAGCTTCCCAGGGAAGAGCGATCCAGTCATCAAATCCTAGAAGTGCCCCCTGCCCTCTGGCCAGGTAAGGAACCAGTGGGGAAGGCTGAGGCTTGCCATGTCTGTGCCTACACGCCCTGGCACACATGCTGCTTCTGGACAATCTCCCCATTCCTGGAATTCACGTCGTCTGTTCCCCTCTCCCTGAGCCGGCTCTGGACGCGCAGAGGACACCAGCCCCTGCCTGTGATGGCCCCTGCTGGCATCCACACACTGCCACCGGCCTCCTCAAGCTCCGGGATTCAGTGGCCGCCACGAGTGTCCTGCCTACTGGGGATCTCGTCCCCCACACAGCACTCTTCCACCCCTCCATCTTTTCCTCATTACCCTCCTTGCCAGCTAAGACCCCCGATCCCTCTGTGAACTATCTGGTAAACCCCTCTCACCTCGGCCCTGCTCTTCTCCCTTGAGTCAGGATCTTGGTTAAACCCAATGGCGCGACTCCCAGGATGTACCCAAGTACCAAGCCTGGCTGGAAAAGCCACAGGCTGCAACTCACTTGCTCCAACCGGATACTCACCATGGCTGGACCCTCCTACACCTGAGGTGTCCTATTTCCTCCTTGCCGACCCAGAATCTCAGACAACACCTGCTTTCATTTCCTCAGTTAAGCTAATAAAGTATAAAACGCTAACATCTGCACATTCGAGGTATACAGTAGAAGCATCTCCTCCTGCCCGCTCCCCCTAGCTCCTCTCCTCCTCTTGCATTCATGTGCCTGCACCAACACGAATACAAATAGCTGTTGTTATTCATTCCTGGCGTGTTGCTCCAAATTGCATTCACTGGAAGATTAAAATGTATGTTTTTCGCTTGTTTGAAGAGAGAATATCACAGCCTCTGTTCTGTTCTAACCCCTTAACACTATGTAATTTGAATTTTTCTAATCAGCAGAGAAGGGTCTTCCTCCCTCTTTTTCTTTTTAATGGCTGCATAGGCCTCTATTGTTGGGGCGGCCTGAGATTCTTTCCTGATGTCTGTTGCGGGGCATTTTGGAAAGTTCCAAACTGGAAGATACTGGTCTGGTACCTGTCTCAGTCTGCATGGATGCTGCAGCTCAGACATTTCTAGAAAGGGACCAGCTGGCTCCAGGCACGTGCATCTGAGGCTGGGCTCAAGTCCACAGGGGCATGCAGGCTGCGGCCCATGCGGAGAGAGAAAGGCTGTGCCTGAGCCTCCCCCAGCGGGTCATCGTCCCTTGGGTCTTGCTCAGCGCGATAGGTCACAATCCCTTTCTGCAGACTCTTAAAGTGAAGTTAACCAACTTCCTCCCCAGGGACCCTCCAGGCCTTCCTCACTGTGAAGCAGCCCGCTCTCCTCCAGCTGGGCGGCTCAGCCGCTGCAGCTCAGCACACGGCCAGGGCGCTTCCTCGCCATCCTCTCCCCGTGGTCCGTGCTGCGGTCTCTCCAGCCCCTGGCAGCTCCCTGCTCTCCACGCAGCAGCTTGGTCAGAAGCCACCGCACCCCCTCTTGCAAAGCTCAACACCCTCCCTTCAGGCTGCAATGGACTCCTCCTCTGGCCCCCTTGAGTTTCCAGGCCACCCTCCTCACACCCGCAGGCATTGCCCCTCAAGAGGTACCAGCTGCCTGTCCTCTTGCCTCACTCAGGCCACGTCTGTGCTAGGCCTCCTCGGGTTTGAGGTCCAATGTGGGTGCGATGGTGGCAGTCACACCCCTCTCTTCCAGGCGGCCCCGCATCCTCAGGGACAGCCCGCTACTTGCAGCGGAGCAGACAGGCAGAGCGTGTGTGTGAAGGGACAGGCCGCGTCTACGGGTCTACCCTGTCACCCTGAATCACGGCCCTGCTCACCAGGGAGCAGCCGGGCTGAGGACCCGGCTCTGAGAGGACGGGCGTGCAGGACACCATCATGGAGATGACAATAGGGATGCTCCCCACTCCAACTTCACACCCCAAATAAACCACTCCAAGCCACTTTTGAAATCAGCTTTATTTCAAACTATTAAAAAAAACTCAGATCCTGTGCGAAGTACACACGTACAAAAGCAACTACAAAAATAATATTAACATTATTAATATCAAACAAGCCAAGTGCTGAAAAGAAGTACAAAAGCTCGTACATCGCTCATGCTGGCCCACTCCGGCCAGCAGAGCAAGGCAGTACCTAAGACGGGGAAACCCAGAGGGGACTCGGAAGCCCAGCCTTGCACTCCAAGGCACAACTGGGGGCTGGCTCAGTGCTGAGGGGCTTCGTCGACTAGAGAAGGTGTAGGATAGCAGAGGCCACGCAGGGAAAGGAAAAATTCCCTTTTCCCTGACTGGTGGGGTAGCGGATGGGTGGGTGAAGGAGGAGGTAGAATGATGACCCCCCAAGATGTCCACCTGCTGACCCCAAGAGACTGTGACTGTCAGGTGACAGGGAAAACAGGGGTTAAAGTTGTGGATGGAATTCAAAGCTCAAACAGAGGGAAGAGTGTGGATTCTCTGGGTAGGTTCAGTGCAATCACAGGATCCTTATGAGTGGAAAGGGAGGTAGAGACACGGATGTGACAGTCAGAAGCAGCCCCCCTGGCTCTGAAGGTTGAAAGAAACATAGGTGGCTCCTGGAAAGGGGCAGGAAATGACTCTCCCCTGAAGCCCCCAGAAGCAATGGGCTTTACCCACACCTGGACTACAGCTCCGGGTCAGACTCCAATTCGGGAACCATAGGGAGAGTTAAGCTTCTAACCCACGAAGTGCAGGAACGTGGACAGCAGCAGCCAGAAGCTAATGCAGAGTCTGTTGGGGGTGGGAGAGGCACCGACTCCTGCCCAGACTTGGGGGGGCAGCAGCCCTCGGGCCTGTCTCTTCAGGGAGAAGAGTCAACCTGGAGGCCTCCGGGAGACCTAGGCTCAGCTGCAGGGGCCCCCAAGGGGAACTCTTCCATCACCCAGGGAAAGGACTTGGGCAGTGCAGAGTCCTGCCCCGGCTGCGGCTGCGTACCAGAGGCCACCTGCCGGGTCAAAAGCTGATGTGGAAGCAGTTCCGGTGCTAGCTGTGCCCTGCCCCCTCCCCCTGGCACCTCTCATGACCCAGGGAAGAGTTCTTTCTCTCCTAGTTGTTTAGGCTGTGCGTAGACCATGGAGGTCCCGGGACCAAAGGGGCAGGACAGTCAGGGTGGGCCTGGGCTTAGGGAGCCACTCAAAAGGGGACGACCAGGAGATAGACTGTAGCAGGACGGCGGGTACCCCGGGAGGACCCAGCACCCTGGGGCCGTGGCATTAGCCTCGCATCTGCCCCTCTGTCTGCTGCACCTGGACCAACCGTCACAAGAAGTTTCTCACATGTCTGCTCCCCACCGTGGGCGCTCTTGTCTTACTGGACAGGAGTCTGTCCACTCCTGGCTACCAGGTCTTGTTCCGGAGTCAGGGCCGGGCAGAAGCAGCAGCAGAATGTGGGAGGCCTGTCATGGGGGCCACCGGACAGCCCCCAGACGAGACGGCTGTCCATAACCGGGACGGTACATGGCGCTCACGGGGTGCTCCAAGCAGGTCAGACCTCAGGAAAAGCTAACCGACCTTTATCAGTGAAAATAGGGGTCTGGGGTACTCCTGCACCTCCGCGTTGATGTCCAGTATACTCCGGATGCTCTTGACGTCACTACTTGACAGGTTTCCCTTGATGGCCAGTATGGCGTTCAGGTGGCATTTGCTGTAAAGAGAGCAGTCGTCAGCGCCCGTCATCTCACCCCTGCTCACGGCCCTTGAGAGCAACCAGGTTCCAGGCCCTGCCACACGGGTGCCACCAGAGCCTTGCTCTCTCTACCTCCACGACTCTGTGACCCATCTGGCCTCTGCGCTGGCTGTTCCTCCAGAATGTTCCAAAAATACTCTTGAGGTAGCCAGCTTCCTTCCTTCCTTGAAGCCTCAGCCAAGTGTCACCTTCTAAGTCTTTCCCTCTCTGAAGTCTGCACCTCCTGTCATTCGAGATGTGGATGAGATTCTACGACTTGGAACTTGTCTGTTTCTGATCAGTGACCTTACTACCTCGGCCCTTACCAGACTGTAAGCCACGTGAGGAAGGACTGGGACCTGTACCTCACTGCATCTCTGAGCCTAGAACACACACCAGCATCTAGAACATGGCTAAACAGTTGGTGGGATGAGTGGAGGGATGACAGATAAGAAGACAGGTGGATGGTCATAAGTAGGAACAGTAAGGACAGGATGGACGGATAGCTGCATGGAGGGGTAGACGGATGGACCAGTAGGGGCAGGGGATGGCTGTATAAGCAGAAGGAGAGATAAATACATGGGAAGGTGGATTGGTGGGTCAATGGATAGATGGATATGGACAGATGATGGACAGGTTGTGTGGATGGGGAAGGTGGATGGATGGACAGATAACGGATGGAATAGTAGACAGGTGGATGGATACTGGTATGTATAGATGCATGGCATTTATATAGGTGGATGGACGATGGATGGTATCGTTGATCAGATGCAGTCTGGTCTAAGCTAAGTTGGGTCAACCCCAGCTAGGACCAATTCCAACTTTCCCTAGACAGAGGACCCAGCTGAGGCCAGTGGCCAGCTGTCAACAGGACAACACAGGGCAGGGCATAGGGTAAGTTTAGACACAAAGAACCCCCTAGGCCAAGTGCAGGCTGTGGTCTCACAATGTCTTGGGCTGTGCAGCATGCTGCCTAATTTTTTCTTGACTAATTATATAGCCCTGGTCACACTGTGTCAGGTCTTCATGCCCCAGCTGTATCTTGGGGATAAACAAGTGTCAATTGACAAGGGCTGACATGTGAGTTCCTGGCAGAGAGCCTAGCTTGGCACCTGGCATGAAGTTAGCACCTAGCATGGGTGAGACCTCATGACCACGCTGGCAGAGCCCTGAAGGGATCGTATCTCTGAGCACAGAGGGGCCTAGCAGGATAAGCCAATGGCTGATGTCCCAAGGGTCCCGTCTTATCACCTGAAGTCGGGGTACCATGTAGCATACGTGGCCACCTCGATCTTGATGGCACTGGGGTCTTGCAAACGAATGATCTCGGCGAGCGTGGGGATTGCAGCATAGAGCCAGGTCGCAGAGGAGCCCTGGAGACGCAGCACTGGGTGAGGGAGGTTGTCCTATCTCCCAGAGTACTTGGGGGGGGAGAGAAGCTCAGGCCGGCTAAGTGATCAGGCCTGGAGAGGCCCCAGGGGGCGGGCTGGGCTTTAATTAGGGGATGGGGTGCATGCAGGGGGCAACTGACCGAGGGCTGGAAGGGGCGAGGGGGTGAGCTCACATTCTGAGTGCAGAAATGCTGTATGGCTTCAGCATTCGCCTGAATGTGCTTCGCCAGCTGCTGCTGCTGCTCAGCCGTCTTGAGGACCAGCCTCCGCTTGCTGAGACGCACGATGTACTCCTTCACCAGGTGCAGGTGGATGGCCTCCATGAGCTCCTGACAGACACACCCACACGCCACCCGTGAATGGAAGCCCCCGGGCCAGGAACCTGGGGGCGGGCCTGTGTGCGCGTGAATGCGTGTGCACACCTGTGGGGGTGAGGCACACAGCATGAACGCCCAACACCCAACCAGTGTCCTCACCTCCCGGAAGCAGTCCTGCAGGCCTGAGAACTCGGGCAGCCTGCCATCCACGGCGGAGATGATTTCCCCCAGGGTCTCGGCGGGTGCTGCCCAGCGGGTCTGCGAGAGTTTCCTGAACAGCGGCTAAGACATGCGACAGACAGGATGTCTGGTCACACCCAGAGAGGAAGGGCGGCCAGCGCAGACACTCTCCCTAGACAAGGACTTCCCAGGACCTGGACGGCACCTCACTTGACATTCACAACCCGACCCGCAGGGGCTCAAGGACTTCCCGGGACACCTGGACAGCATGGGGGCCTGTCTCAGACCGGAAGTGGAGGCAAGGTCATCCAGCGGTGGCTCAGAAGCCACCACGGCTGGCCTGCGGCTGTTTCCGGTACCTCTCTCTTAAATAAACAAATTCCTGCATAAACAAGGCCTTGTGCTGGGCCTGCCCTATGCCAGGGCATCCAGGGTCAACGCTTGGGCCTTCGTTACCCACCGGATGCCCTTGGTCTCTGGTACCGAATGCTGAGGAGGAAACCCCACCTCTGCCATCTGAGGGCCCCCCCGCTGTGAATTTCTGGACCCCAGTGTCAAAGACCTTGTGGGCCTGCAGCTGGGAGCTGGAAAGGAGGGGCACCGAGTTCTCTAGAGCCTCCTGTCACCCCCCCCCCAGCCAAACCAGGATCGGGCGTGGACAAGGTGCTCAAGAACCCCTTCGCTTGGATATCCTCGATGCGCCCCAGCTGGGCCCCCAGACCTGCAACGGGTGCTTGTGCTCCCTCCCGCCCTCCCTCTCTCTCTCTCTTTCTCTCTCTCTCCCTCCTTCCCTCCCTCCCAAGCTTTCCTTCTCACGCCAAGTTCCAGTACCAAGCCTTCCACTACCTTCAAGTCTGCAAATAGGTCCTGGAGCAGGATGTCAAAGCTGTGACCCTTGAGCTCTTTCAGGGGGTCCAGCAGGTAGCTCGGCGGGTCCTGTGGTATCTGCCACTTCTGCTCCATGGATGTGCTGGGAGGGAAGAAGGAGGTCACACCGGCCTGCCCGGCTGTTTACCCCACGCCACGAGCCCTTCCTAAATTACCACTGTACTCCCAATGGCTCCCCATTCTCTCGGAATCCAATGCGAGAACCCCCCCCACGTACATCCCATGCCCAGACCACACTCTTCCCGTGAGGCAGCCACCGGCTCTCCAGCTGCTCACAGCCTTGCTGGGAGGATAAATTTGAGAGCAAATCATTGCATCCGTCTCGTTCGACTCTCCACACACTGCTGTGGGGGCTTCAGGCGGGGCCATCTCCTCACCGGCTTTAATCCCACACCTTTCCCCTGCTTCTCAGCTACACTGTCTCTCCACCAGACCCCCCCCCCCAGCTCTCTCACCGGAAGGACAGGCAGTTGTTGATGTTGGCGATGACATTGGCTCTGTAATTTCTCAACAGTTTGCCTCTCTCCAGAAATTCATCAAAGGCGCGCTGGTAGCTGGCGAGACCGGAAGTCGCACCTCAGGACCGCTGAGGTGCACTGGGACAATAAATAGCATCCCCACACCCCCCAGTCTCTAGGCTGAGTGTCTCCCCCAGGCCCAGGGAGGGGTGCACCCTGAAGTGTCCCGTCGTCTGCTGCACAAGCTCAGGTCAGGGGGACCAGAGCCCTGTCGGGTTGGCTCTGAGACTCTCCCCTTCCTCAGTTGCCCTCTACACGGGGAGACCACGAGTCCTGGAGGAGGGGCATCACCAAGTTACTTCTGGAGGTGGATGATGGGGGCGTCAGGGGAAAGGGGTGCCAGGGCCTTGTCCCTTACGGTGTACCTGCTTTGAAGCTACAGATTGCCCTTATAGGCGCCCCCTACGGAGCCAAGGTGGGGAGACGCCAGCGCTGACTCCGTGGAGGCACCCCACTTGAGATGCTCAGTGCCTAGTGGTGCGTGGGGCAGAGGGTCCCTAGTTGCGTCTGAGATGCATCAGGTAGGTCCAACCTAGCTTGAGCCCCCGCTTCAGGCCCGAGGGAGGCCTGGCTCCGAGAGGTGCTTTGGACGCCACGGGCCACGTGTGCCACAGGTGCCGCGCCCACCTCCTCAGCAGCGCACCCACCTCCTCAGCAGCGCGCCCACCTCCTCAGCAGCGCACCCACCTTCTCAGCAGCGCACCCACCTTCTCAGCAGCGCGGCCAGCTCCAGCAGCAACACCTGCTTGATCTGCACCCCGAGCTCCCAAGTGATGTTCTCCGCCTTGGCCTGGCCTTGGGAAATGATCTGTAGGGGGAGGCGAGTAAGGCAGGGGCCCACCGGAGCTGGGGCAAGGGTAGGGGGCTCAGAGGGGAGCATGCTGGAACGGGGATCCCACAGGGGTGGCCCACGTGTGCACGCAGCTGTCACCCGTGGTACCTGGATGATGTCGATGGCCAGTTCACTGTGGCAGTGGCCATCCAGCCTCTGGGGGGCCACATCCTGGCCCCAGCGCTGTGACTCCATTTCCAAGGCTCGGGCCATCAGCGACTTCACGTGGGCCTAGGGAGGGGGGATCGGTCATCAGCACATCCCCAGAGCCCCGTGACCCGTCCTGCCCCGCCCCCATCGCCATCTTGCTTGCCCCGGTTCCCACCCAGCGCGGGACTCACTGCCTCGTTGGACAGGAACGTGGCTTCCAGCAACCGGATCTGCTTGGGAGGCAGGAGGCTCCCAAGCCTGACTCCTTGCAGCGCCCGAGCCAGCTTGGGGCTGTTGAGGACGTCACTGCGGGCAGAGGGAGGGTGACGTGAGGACACCCCTGCTCCCCACCCCGGAGCGCCCCTCCAGCACAGGCCACGTCCCCGGGCACCCTCGGTCCCTCGCAGACTCTGCAAGTCCTATCCCTGCTCCTCATCTCACTTGGCTCGAATCTTGTTTAGGACAAAAACCCGACCATTCCTGCATCTCCCCCCCCCCGCACTTCTGCTCTAAGACCATCCCCCAAATCTGTGGGCCTGGAGGCTGCCCAGACCCGTCAGACCCCCCCCTCCTGCCTGTCTCACTGATGGAGCCTCTGCTTCCACCTTGGCCTCCGGCAAGGAGTGCCCCCGCTACCCACAGCCGCTTCACACCCCATCTTCTCCCTACAGGTCTCTCCTCTTGCACAGATAGGGTTCAACTCCTGACCTGCCACCTAACCAGGCTACAGGTCGGCCCTGCTGCAGGCCAGGAAGGGCTGCTCAGCTGTTCCCGGAAGCTCTCCCTCTGCCTGCACTCAGCTCAGCCTTCCCAGGGGACCTCTCTGTAAAGACCGCCTGGAGCCTTCAGCCTTAAGGATTCTCGCTGTGCCTCTAACCCAGGGCGGATACGTTGTGTCACAGGTTGGGCCTCGCAGGTCTCAACGTGTCTCCTTGGAGTCCAAGCCCAGGCCAGACTTAGGTTCTGGCTTTGCTAGCCTCACTGGGCCACATGCCAGGAGACCCCAAAGTGTCACAGGGAGGGACTTTATGCAGAGTATCTGTGCTGGCATTTCCTGGTGAGGCAGGACAAGCCATCAGGAACTGTGTCAGAGCCTGGCTCTCAGGTGACCCCTATCGTGTGACCCTTACTGTCCCTCCTGCTGCAGGTCAGCCCAGCACCACCAACAGACTCACGCAGTCACTGTTTATGGGTCAGTAGGGTCCCCATCCCGTGGGCACTCCCACCCCGCAACACGAGTCACTCCACAGGCTGTGTGGATGATAGGTGCACGCGGAGTGGGACCACGTGGGCCAATCACGGGATGCCTAGGGTGATAGCTGCAGCTCTTTCTGCGCAGCCAGCCTCCTCCCCGAGAAACTCCAGGTCTCAGCACGCTCCCGGGGGACCCGGCCCAGCTGGGTTTTTCCAAGAGGGACACCCCACCACTGCAGGCTTTCCTGCCGGGGTTGTCTCAACAGCCTGAAGGCCTACTCAGCTCTGAAAAGGCCACTCCCTGTGCCGGGAACACCATCCTCCCACAAACGCCTCTTCCTGCCGAGCCCCGTCCCTTCTCTGCCCCTTCATCCATTAAACTGACTCAGAACGGAAGGCTTCCTGACTCCTCAGGACCTGGTTTCCTCCCAGGCCCCCCTGGCTCTGGCCTCCCCTATATCCAGTCTCCTAGGAGGGGGTCGCAGCCGGTCCTGCGGCGTGGCTGGGGCTCAGGAAGCTGAAGATGGGGCGCACAGCTGACCCCTTCCCACCACGGCACCCGCCCCGTCCCGGGACGCCAGCTCACTTGGGGTACAAGTTCTGCACCCAGAGCAGCAGCAAGTAGGTGTCGCGTTCGCACAGCTCGAACTGCGCCATGGCGCCCAGGTGCGAGGCGAAGTGCTCGTGGTAGCTCTCGGCGTAGGTGCTCACGACCTGGAACTCGGCGGGGAACAGCGGGTGCAGCCGCTCCACCACGGCCTCCAGGTCCTCCTTCATGGTGCGGCCCATGTGCAGGAACAGCGTCTCGGCCTCCGAGCGGCCCTCGGGGACCGCGGGCGGCCGCGACCCCAGGCGCTCGGCCGCCGTCTCGGCCACGCCGCCCCGCCACAGCTGCAGCCAGCGCCGCGGACGCGTGGCCACCAGCGCCGCCTCGGCCGGGCCCGCGCGGTGGTCCTCGCGCTCCTGCTCGGCCACCACGGCCAGCGCCTGGCGCAGCCGCTCGGGCGCCGCGTCCAGCGGCCGCAGCAGCACGCGGAGCACCTGGTCCTGCAGCAGCGCGTACAGCGCCTCCACCTTGCTCTGGCGCCGCACCAGCTCCTCGGCGCTCTCGCTGCCCGCCGCCGCCGCCGCCTCCAGCTCCCGCTCCAGCGCCAGCAGCCACCGCGCCACCTCCAGCCGCCCGCTCTCCAAGGCCGCCTTGAGCTCCTCCACTGCGCGGAAACCCACGTTAGCCCCGCGCGCTCGGCCGGCGGGACGGACCTCAAGCCCGGACCGCCGAGGCGGCAGCATCAGAGGCCGGTGTCCCAGACAGGACCCGGCCCTGGACACTGCTGCTCGTCCTCCTGCTCACTCTGCCCCGGCTAAGGTGGATCCTGCGGCGGGCAGCGAGAGGCCGAGGAGCTGGTGCGGCGCCAGGCTCACCTGTGGGCCGAGGCCCGTCCATCTGCGGCCTGGATTTGGGCTGGTCCTCGGGCTCTGCCTTCGCCAGCTGATCCTTCTTCTTTTTCTTCTTCCCCTTGGTGAAGACACTAAATATATTGCCCAGTCCTTTCGGCTTTTTCTTTCCCTTCTTTGCCGCCTCTTCCTCCTCTCCCTCGGCGGCCACCCCAGCCTCCAGGGTGGGCATCAGGTCCTCGGAGGAGGCCTCCGTCCCAGAGGCATCTGACTCCACCTCTGATTGGGAGCGCAGCTTTTGGGGGCTTTCGGGGAGATCCAGGGCCCCCGGCGCAGGTTGCTGGCCAGGGAGGCCAGGAAAGAACGTCATCATCTTCAGCATCACTGTGGCTCAGGCCTGCAGGTTGGGAGTGGGGTGGGGAACGAAGAGGTCAAAGATCCTAGTGAGCTCCCACCACCAGATGACCACCCACCCCTCTAAGGCCCCTCAGAATCAGCCTGGAGCCTGAAAGCTGTGCACCCCAGGCCCGCCAGACAGAGGGCACCTTCTCTGGACGCCTGTAAGTCCTTTCTTTACAGTGCGGCCTCTTGGAGGAAAAAGGGACCCTGGTGAGTGTCTCTCTGACCCCATCAGACTCGGGGAGGAGGCTGGACGTCCACAGCTGCTCCTTGCACTGCAAGAACAGGCTCTTCCGGAAATCACAGAGCACCAGCTCCTCCCACGCAGCCCGGCCCCAGCCGCCCTCCTCCGTGCCCAGTTCTGTAGCTCGGGGTCACGGAGAGATGCCACAAGCAGAAACAAGCAGCTTGTACCACTACCACAAGGGAGCCCGACCCCTCGGCTGGCAGGGCCGGGGGTCAGGCTTCAGAGGGTGGACAAGACCCGGGAGTCTGCCTCATGCCCGCAAGGGCAGAGGGCAAGATACGGGGCTGCCCGAGGTCACACAGCCGCTGGAGCCTGGGACCCAAGGCTGCACGGCTTCCTCCCCACCCAGCTCTCCACTTCCTCCCCACTCCCAGACATTTGGGGTGACCTCATCTTCACAAAAGCCTCTATGCTAAGCCCTCCCAGGGGATCATCCCATGCCTTCTCTACTACCCAGACGGGTGTTATTTAGTTTAATATAGCCTTGCGGCCAACGGCTTGGACTTAGAAGTCAGGGCATCTGGCTCACAGTTCTGGCTTTTCCCTGGCCGCCACATCCCCCCTGTATATGTGCTGTGACTGTCCTAGGAGACTACCAGATAATAGCTGGCCCAGAGAGACGGAGTAGGCAGGAACCAGGCCTCCCTGGTAAATGGCGTGACCAAAACCAAAGAGCCACCTGCCTGCCCCACCCTGGAGAATAAATACCCCAAGCTGTATCTTGCATTCATCAGAACAACCCAGAGTAACCCCAAAGCAGTCCTGCAAGGCGGAAGAGAGGCCCCAACATCCTGAAGGATGAGGCGCTCACCCCAAGTACCGCAGGGACGGGGATTCAGAAGGGGCTCTTTCCACAAGTCCCCTGCCCCTCCTGACCCATCCTATCTGTACTCAAGGGAGCAGGTCTGGTTTACGGTGCTCACTCTGGGTGCTGCCCCCCTTTCGTCCTTTGGGGCCTTCCAGAGTCTGGCAGCACTGGAAGGAGGACCGTCGCTGCACTAGCATCTAGACATCCTCTTTTTTCACTGGCCTCAGTTTCCTCATCTGTGAAACAGGGATGAGCCCCTGTTGCATGGAGTTTGTACTCCAGGCAGAGCCTGATGTCATATAAGACTGCATCCCAGTGTAAAGTAGGAAAGACATAATCTATCACTCTGAGACAGTCCATCTAGGATGAAGACTCACGAAGACTCAGAAATAAACAGCTCATTTGTCTCAGAAATTCCCAAGACTAACAAGATTCAGGGGGTGGAGGGTGTCTTCCCTGAGGTAAAGAAAGCAGTAAACAGTTGCCGAGAGAGGAGACACTCTCTTGGCCAGTCTGGAGGACACCCCGAGCTCAGCAGTCAGGAGACACCCTCCCCCTCCCAGCTAGGGGGCTTCCAGCGGTGCAGAGAGCCCCCGGCTGCAGCTTGCTGAGAGTCTCTTGTAGTCCAGGGCGGACTTTTCAGTGATGTAGCTGCTTTTCTGGGGCCCCTAGCTCTGTAAGTACCTGCACCCCTAGCCCTGTAAGTAGCCCCATGAACTAACTCATTGCTTTGCCAAGTTGGACTCTTGGTAACTACTTTAAGTAGGTATCCAAGGGGATACCTATTTGTGGTGAATAGACGTTTCTGTGGTTTTTTCCCCACGAAAACTGTCACGGGACAGACCCCCCCCCATCACCACCACCTCTATGCTCCGAGGACAGGACAAAAACACAAGCAGGCGCTGGGCACCAGAGGGACCTCTGAAAGTGAGTCTCCCTGGTGCCTGTGACTGCGGAGCAGGCGACTCCGTGGGGAACGCAGAAGGGGAGCCGTGGCCCTCCTGGCACCAGTCCTGGCCGGGCCGCTGAGGCAGGACGGGGTCTGCTTGGAGGCCTGTGGCTCTGCGGTGGGCCCCTCGCTCTCAGGGTGAGGGCCGAGGTCCTCTGTCTACCAACCGCCGCCTCTGTCCGGTGCTGACCAGAGAAGGGCGCACGGGTGTCCCGGGAAGCTCAGAAACCAAGACCCCTGAACTCTTGCCCGCGCCCCGGCCGCCTGCCTTTCGGGGTCAGAACCCTGCGGCGCGCGCCCCCACGACGCTCGCTCGACTCCCCACGGGCGGAGACCCCGCGCGGCCGGGGGGACCTGGGAGAATCTCCGCCTCTGCCTCCTCCACGGTTCCCTCGGGGGATGCGGCGGGAGACTCTGGCTCGGGAAGCCGCACAGGATGGTGGAGACACGCACGGAGGTCACTTACCGTGTCCGGGAAAGGCTGCCTGGGCCTCGGTCCTGGGGACACGGCCTAAAATAGTCTTTGGCCCCGCCCAGGCTCCGCCTGCTCCACTAGCAGCAATCGCGGAAAATCCGCGGGCGGGCGCCAAGGTGCAGGCGGGCGAGTGCGCGGGGGTTCGGGCGAGGCGAGACCCCGGGGAGCGAGGGGAGGGGTCGCTGCTTCCCCCGGCGGTGGCGAGGGTAGCGGAGCGGGGCGCGGGCGAGTGTGGCGCACGGAAGGCATAGCGGGGCGCGGAGTTCCGCCGGGCACCGGGCCATTGTCCCGCGACGGCTTCTGATTGGCTGCCTGGCAGGGGCGCGCGTCCCGGGCCCCCGTCCCTTGTCACAAAGCCAGCACCCACCCAACTGTAGGGAGCGCCTGCTGCCACCCAATGGCCTGGACCCGTGCGAGCGCCCCCGGGCACGGGATCACGGAGATTTGAGAGGCTTCCCGGGAAAGGGATGGCTGTGCGCAGAGCCCCGACGGGGCCCGCCCGTTACCCCGTCTCCGGCGATGGGGGGGACACGCTCAGGAGGAGGAAGGGGCTTATTCCAGGTCACAC
The DNA here is from genome assembly GCA_023101885.1 of Typhlomys cinereus. Classification (NCBI taxonomy): domain Eukaryota; kingdom Metazoa; phylum Chordata; class Mammalia; order Rodentia; family Platacanthomyidae; genus Typhlomys; species Typhlomys cinereus. The sequence continues at coordinate 50,600 of JALPQD010000884.1, forward strand.
GGGCTTAAACGCGTGAGGACGGCAGAAATGGCAGGTCTGTCTCCACTCCTCATCCCGGGCTCTCATGAACACGCTTTCCCTGCGCTGCCAGGTCCTCAGTCTCCCTTTCTGCCTGGGGTGGGCTGGGGGAGGGGTTGTTAAGTAGGAAGGGAGACCCGCGGCGTTTCACCTGCTAGGAATTCCTGCCCTTGGAAAGGAGGAACTCGTCAGGAATTTCCCACTGCGCCAGCTTCCCTCTTCTAACTGGGGTTCAGCTCCTCCCCATCTTTTGTTTGGGGCTTTTTTCCCTTTCCTTGCCAGCCTGGGCACCCAACTTTGAAGGGGGTGGAAGGAGCAACTGAGTGTAAGGTTGTGTTTAGGGGGTGCCCCTGGGAACAGAGAACTTCCTCTTCCTTGTGGGGATCAGCGGCTCAGAGCCAAGCTGGGTCTTGGAGCATTCTTCATCCCTTTCCCCGGGATTATAGGCAGCAAGGATAGCAGCCTGCCCCGGGGAGGAGGGGGTTGCTAAGAAAAAGACACCACGCTTCTCTCCCAGAGGTCCCCCAGGGGATGACATATTTCAGATGGAGCCACAAGTCACAGGATGGGGTCATCCCTTGTGCTGCACAGTGCATGGAGTGGGGGGGGGGCGCGAGCATGTGGCGGGGGAGGAGCAAGGACCAAGACCAGCCCTCCTCCATCAGATGGACGAAGAAGGCAACCCCGGGGACTGGGCCCACAGCCTTCCTGCTGTCTGCTGTAGCTGGTGGCTCAGCCCACCAGAGTCCACCCAGCCTCTGTCTGGCACACTCCACTCAATCCCAAGCAAGTTGGGGGATGCCGGGGGAACTCTCAGCCGGGAGACAAGGGAGCTGGGTCTTAAGGCCCTCACATCCGCTCAGAGGCCAGGAGAGCATGGGCTTTGGGGGGGCAGGAATTGATTAGGCTGCCAACCTTGTCCCCAGCTTGCTCACAGCAGCTCACCTGGAGCAGGCCTGGGACTGGCAGAAGTGGATGCTGTCTGTGCCTCCGTGGGCGCAAGAGGCATTTCCTTGTGAGAGTTTAGGATGAGGTGAAAGGTGCGCGGTGAAGTCTCCAGCACAAGAGAGCCCTGAATGTGCGCGAAGACCAGGGCTGGCAAGCAGGGCAGGAACTATTTTCAGCCCTCGTGATGGTTCCCCAAAGGCCAGGCACTTCCAGATAGCTCCAGAGCCAGTCAGGAAGAGCTCCATCCTTGCAGGCAAGAAGCATGTGGAACTGCTTTGCAGGAGCGTGCTGGCCACAGCCCTAATCCAGCGAGAAGCCCCTGGCCAGAAGCCACAATCCGCTCCTCACACGCAACCCGGCCCCTCTCTCTCTCTCTCTCTCTCTCTCTCTCTCTCTCTCTCTCTCTCTCTCTCTCTCTCTCCTTAACTGTCCACAGTGCCTCACTTTATAGCCCAGACTGGCCTGAACCTCAGCTCTTCCTGCTCTGGCTTCTTTATGGTTTTAATTGTAATGAAAAAACAACATAGGAACTTCATATGCTAATAATATGTCAAAAATGTCTTTTAAAGAAATGAACAAGAATGGGCAGCCTCTATGCAGAGGTGCACAGAGTGAGGAAAACAAAGCAAAACAAAAACTCAGAGCTGATCCACTTAGTACCTATGACAATTAGAGATACACTAGAAGTAACAGGAGTGTGCCACTTCCTGATAAAATGTTGGTCAGAGAGGTCTCAGAGGCCCCCAAACATACAGGTTTTTGCAATTGCTCTTGGTTGTCCTCCAAAAAGCCATCAGTAAGACCTATTACTGAAGATGCAACACAAATGGATCACGGAACATGGGCAAAATACATTAAATGGAGTTGGTCTGAGAACTTCCTCCTTGCAGGATAGCTTACACAGTGCCAAGGAACACTATAGAAGCTACTGGGGAAGAGAAATAATCAAAGGCCTCATCAACTTATGAAATCAAGTTGCAATAAAAATTATCATAGCAACAAGTGACTACCAGTATAATAGTGGCATAAGCATCAAGGAGACAACCAACAACTTTCTGGTTGTACTCAAGAACCACTTTTCAGAATGGAACACATTCCTGTTACTGTTAACTAGAAAAAGAACCCCCCCCAAAAAAGGAAAGAAATAGATCAATATGGAAAAACACCCAATGAACCTATAGGTAGGAAGACAGTACACCAAACGGCTTTGTAAATAACTGCTAATATACCCATAAATTTGAAGAACACTTAACACTCAGCTAGAAGTCTACAACAGAGATAGAGGATCTCAACAGGCTGACAGGATGTAGCCTAGGGCATCCTGTCTCCTAATCCCTCCCCACCCTAAGGCATAGGGAACCTCGCAGAAGGCAGGGCGGTAAGAGTGTAAGACCCTAAAGATGGGAAGCTCCACCGCTGGACAAGCCATTCCGCTCCAGGCAGGACTGCTGCATCCAGGAGCTCACTGCAGGAGACTCGTCCTTCCAGACCTGCGTCATGACTGACACACCAACATGTCCCCATAGACGACGGAGGAACTCAAGAGAGATCAGAACACACAGTGGAAACCTTGGGGACTAGAGCTGGGTGAGTGAAAAGAAATGCTCTTGTCAGTGGGGTGGCCCGAGGAGAGGCAACTTTTTATGCCACAGAGGCCTGAATCCCCACAAGAGCAGACAAGCCAGGGTGAACCCTGGGACCCATAGAAGTAGATAGGCAGGAGGGGGGGAAGGAAGGGAAGGGAAGGAGATGGGAGGGAGGGGGATGGAGGAAAGTAGGATTTAGTACTCAATATGCTTGTAAAAATTTTTTTAAATAATTTTTTTGTATTTATTTATTTTTTTCCACTCATACAAACGTAATAGGTACCCCGTCCCCTCCCTCCCTCCACCCCTCCCTAAACCTCCCTGTTCCCTCCCCCCTTTTCCCTTTCCTTTCCCCCCTCCCTTTCTCCCAGTGCCCCCTCCCCCCATCCATGGAGCATCCTTTAATGTGTATGTCAAACTTTCCTCTGGGTCTTCCTCTCTGATGAGATGTAAGGACTCAGTGGCATTTCCTAGAACTCTTTCTTGTGTTTCCCTTAAGTATAGGAACACTATTGTGACTGTTAATCCCTTGTTTCTAAGGATCCTGGTGCCTTTAGTCCATGCTAGACTTTGAGGAGTCAATGATATGTTGGTCATTGCACAGATCATGCAGAGTCCTATTATAATTGCTTCGGCCCCAACTTGTGTGGAGTATCTTGCATATCATGACCCCTCCCATCCTTGTGCTCTTACAATCTTACTGCCCCCTCTTCCACAAATTTCCCTGAGCTTCAGGATGGGGAGAGATTAGGCAGGCCTGATTCCAGGTGGTTGATAATAGAGTCTCTGATGTTCTGAATTATGGTTTGTTGATTTTTTTTTCAGTTGTGCTGCTCCTGCAATGTCCTTGGCTCCATCCTGATGGATGTTGGATGTCACCCCCTGGGATGGAGGACCGTGAGTGAGTCCTGTCCTGGTTGGGCGGGCAGGCGGGCCTAAAAATAAATTTAAAAAATACATAACATGAAATTTGCCATTTTAGCCATGGTAGGTCTGTCTGTGGCTTTTAGTGCATTAACCCTTCTGTATAGTCGTTACAGAATTCTCTCCCCTTGCAAAATCGGACCACTGCCCCTCCCCACCATATAGTCACTGCACATTCCCTCTGCGCCCCCAGTCTCTGGCAGCACTCACCCTGCTTTCCCTAGCTCCGTCTGCTCCAGACACCTCTTGGGAGTGGGTGATCCAGCCCCTGCCATTCCTGAATGCTCATTTCAGTGAGCATGCTGCCTTCCAACTCTTCTGTGCCGTTGCGTGGCTCAGAATCTCCCTCCACTCTGCGTCTGACGCGTATTCATCCTACAGAGGGACACCGGCCTACCGCCACCTTTTGGCTGCTGTGAATAGTATGCCAGGAATTGGAGTGTCATGTGTCCTGTCCCTGTCCTAATCCACCTGGGTGCACAGCCGACCCCTGGAGCTCCAGAACGCTCAGGCTGGTGACCTCTGTGTTTACAATCCTTAGCTGATTTCATCACAATCCAGTGGCGTGAGTATGGCTTAATCATTCCCTTTTCCCACACAAGGAAACTGAGGCGCACAGGAATCAGCACCCGTGACGTGCACAGCAAAAAGGAGGTAGAAGCAATCCAGGATGATTCCCAAAGTCACCCTTGGTCCTCCACAGGGACACATGTGCCCTCTCTCACAGACACAAACACACACCACACACCAAGCAGATCAAAAAAAACAAAACACTTTAACTTGTGAGCTGAAGATGTTCCCACTGGGCCATCACCTCCAACCCTATCTTTAAAATATTTAGCTCAGAGCACGCACACAGTGTGCACACATGCAAGTCAGAGGACACCGTAGGCTTCCAGGGATGGAACTTGGAACGTTGAGCTGCCACCTTGATCTGAGAAGCCATCTTGCCGGCCCCGGCTTGGTGCATCTTAGTCAGACGCTGGGAAACAGAAGAGGAACTGTCCTTTGCTCCTCTTCTGTCACTGGAAAATGTCCAAAGCTTTTTAGCACTCTGTTCTGTTAATGATTAAACATGATCCCTACCCTGTGCGACAAGAGAAAAAGCCAGCCCGGCCCTGGCATCCTTTCTGTCAGAAAATAACGCCAGGGGGTGTATTACTGACCCTCCTGTTGTCCATTCTTTGGTTGGTTAAGAAGGGGGCTGGAAGGAGCTTTTAAAAAAGGAGAAGCCAAAGGCAGAAGGAATAGCATTCTGGGGCAGGGTTCGGCAGGTGCAAAGGCCGGTTGGGGGATCAGACAAATGTGCAGCACTTGGCTGCATCGGAAGCGGCACTTAGCCAGGGGGCACGGCAGAGAGCCTCAGTCACAGAGGCCGTGCTGGTCACGGGGCGGACTCTCTGGGAAGGAAAGACCAGGATGCTCCAGGGTGTCCCCAGCCCGCCCCGGTCACCGGACACACTTCCCCATTCGAGATGACTTGCATTTCCCACCGGCCCAAGCATGGCAGCCAGATGCCGGCTTCTTCCTTTCACTTCTCAGACATGGGACGCTGGCGGGACCCTCTTATTTCCTGGGGACACCTGGGCATGTGTGGCACGGAGCAGAGTCACTGGATCCCCTGCGGGCAGCTGAGAAGTGGACACACAGGTGGGGGTCGCTGCTGTGCCCTCCTCCCCAAGGGGGGAAACGACCTTCACATGACGCTTGCAGCTGGGGGCTAGAGTCGCTGACCGCCCCACTGTCATGGGACGACCAGGCAGCTGGTCAGGAACCACACTTAGGACATGCCCTCCCACCAAAGCGGGGGGCAGAGGGCATCCATGTGCAAGAAGGGCCCCACCCACACCTGCGTGCAGGGTTACAGACCCTCCTCTTCCCACGAAGAAACCAAGCCAAGAACTTTTTGAGTTTGCTACGGAGGGAGACTGAAGCCTGAGGCGTCCCGATTCCCGGGACACGGTGAGCCCAAACAACCGTCTCTCTGAAGTCATGAGAGACAGTAGGGCCCAAGGGGCTGCAAGGCCCCAGGCCTGTGGCTCCCTAAAGAATGCAATTCGGAGGGCTTCCTGGAGGCGCCGGCCTTGCTACAACTCGCGGCCGTGGGCTTTCTTTCCTTTTCAAGTCCAAGCATCTCACTGAAGAGTGGCCAGACTTTCGTAACATCTCTTCAGAAGTGATGTAAGATGCAGGCGTAGTTCCATCTCCGCTGGCCCCACCTTACCTCGTTGAACTGGCCTGATTTCCAGGAATCAGCCAGAGTGTTGGTCCATTCAAGTCTCTCCCCATGCCAGGCCCAGCCGGGCAACCCCAGGCCCGCTGCAAGGCTACCTGACGGGGTGCTAGAGGGAGAAGACACCGTGGAGGGGGCCCAAGTTTGGGGATCCATCTGGGCCCATGTAGACCCCATCCCCTGGGCGGTGCCATCCAGTGTCTCTCGAGGCTCCCAGGAGGAAGGCTGAGCCTGCAGGAGGCAGAGCAGCTCCAAGAAGAAAGCTCCCCTCCATGGGGACCGAGGCCCAGGTTGAAGTGCCTCCCTCGGCCGCCCTTTGCCATCTGGGCAGTGCTGTCCATTTCACACTGGAAGCTGGGGTCACACACCAGGGAGGGGCGCAGCTGGGACGCCTCTCATCTGTCTGCGCCCAGAGGCTGGACTTAGCCTTGGCAGCAGGAAGGTCTCCTGTCGTGTCTCAACTCATGGGCCCTACAGACAGCTCTCTGTCCCGGCACCCGACACACCATGTTTTAGGGATCCCGTGCGTCCTACAGCTCCAGGGGGTTGTTTGAATCAACCCCCTGCTACCCCCATCCCACTCCCCCCCCCACTTCCACATAGAAGGCTCTTCAGCACGTTAGAATGTTGCCAGTCCTGTGCGTTGCTTTGCTGAGTGTCATTTTCCTAAGGAGGGGGTTGATAAGGATTTTGAGACAGGGTCTCCTGTATCCCAGGCAGCCTGGAAATCTCTCTGCGGCTGAGGGTGGCCTTGAATTTCTGGTTTCCCCGTCTTTACCTGGAGGCTGTGCGCGTAAGCGTGCACTTCCAGGAGCAGATGGACCATGGGCAGGTGTCAGTCACTTCAGGACGCTGATCAATTCACGACCAAAGAGCTTAGGGGAAACAGAGGGTTTGTTCTTCCTACGATTCTTGGTCACAGCTCTTGGTCCAGCTGGCAGGAGAGTCACGCCACGGGCCCTGCAGGTGTGCTCAGGGCCTTGCCTTCACTCCTAATTCTTCACACGTCAGCCCAAAGCTGTCTTCGGTTGTCAAATTGAGCACAGTGGGGGGTGGGGGGGTTGGTGGCCACGATTTCCTTCAGAAAAGCTGGGGTCTGAGGAAGCTGGCTGAGACTGCCCACCCTGACCCACAGGGCTCTCCCACCCTACAATTCAGGGCATGTCCTGAGCTTTGAGCTCTGCGGAGTCAGCAGCTTCAAGGGCTTTGGCTTATCTCAGAGGCCCACAGAACCGCACCCCCGCACCCCAACTGCCTTCAGGAAGACTGGCTGGGACGGCCACCCAGGCCTGCCCCTTCCTCTCGGGCGATGATGGATTGCGAGAGACTCCCGTGGCCTTTGCTGTAGTTCCCAGGGGTATTTGTTTTTGTGGTTTTCCATTTTGTGGTAGCGAAGGAAGGAAGTAAGATTGGGAGTCGAGCGTGTCCTCTCGGGCAGGGGTGAGGGGTCTGCGGAAATGCCTCTCAGCCAGTGAGGGTGTTCCCCAGGAATGTGCCCGTGGAGGTCTGGGGCCAGGAAGGAAGGAGCCGGCCAACAGGCAAGGAAGGAAGAGGGGGAGGCTGAGCAGGCACAGAGGTGCCAGGCTGACCGAACCCCAAAGCCCCTCCATGCCAGGACCTCTGTGAACAGCCTCGCCTGCCCCAGGCACCCTCCCCACTGCGCGTTCCTCCCTAGCTATAGGCACGGAACCCCGGGGGAGAGAGGCAAGGGACCCCAGGTCCACGGCTGGGAGAGCAGAGCTGAGGCAACACGGTCTTATGTGCCTCAGCTTCGTGGTCTGGGAGAAAGGCTGGTTCTGAGCCCACCTGGGCCAGGAAGGAGAGATGGCGGCAGCGGGCCTTGGGGAGCCAGGCTGAGCCCTGAAGGAAGAGGAAAGGAGAGGAGCCTGGTGCAGACCGGGGAGAGGGGGTGCTCCAGGGAGCTAGGAGACCAGGGAGCTGGGGGGACCAGGGAGCTGGGGGGGGCCAGGGAGCTGGGGGGACCAGGGAGCTGGGGGGACCAGAGAAGCTGGGGGACCAGGGAGCTGGGGGGACCAGAGAAGCTGGGGGGGACCAGGGAGCTGGGGGATTGGGAGCTGGGAGACCAGGGAGCTAGGGGGACCAGAGAAGCTGGGGGGAATCAGGGAACTGAAGGAACCAGGGAGCTGGGGGGACCAGGGAGCTGGGGGGACCAGGAAGCTGGGGGGACCAGAGAAGCTGGGGGGACCAGAGAAGCTGGGGGACCAGGGAGCTGGGAGACCAGGGAGCTGGGGGGACCAGGGAGCTGGGGGGACCAGGGAGCTGGGGGAACCAGGGAGCTGGGGGGATCGGGAGCTGGGGGGACCAGGGAGCTGGGGGGACCAGAGAAGCTGGGGGACCAGGGAGCTGGGGGGATCAGAGAAGCTGGGGGGACCAGGGAGCTGGGGGACCAGAGAAGCTGGGGGACCAGGGAGCTGGGGGGACCAGAGAAGCTGGGGGGATCAGGGAGCTGGGGGACCAGAGAAGCTGGGGGACCAGGGAGCTGGGGGAACCAGGGAGCTGGGGGGACCAGGGAGCTGAGGGGACCAGAGAAGCTGGGGGACCAGGGAGCTGGGGGGACCAGGGAGCTGGGGGGACCAGGGAGCTGGGGGGATTGGGAGCTGGGAGACCAGGGAGCTAGGGGGACCAGAGAAGCTGGGGGGAATCAGGGAACTGGGGGAACCAGGGAGCTGGGGGGACTAGGGAGCTGGGGGTACCAGGGAGCTGGGGGGACAAGAGAAGCTGGGGGACCAGGGAGCTGGGGGGACCAGAGAAGCTGGGGGGACCAGGGAGCTGGGGGGATCGGGAGCTGGGAGACCAGGGAGCTAGGGGGACCAGAGAAGCTGGGGGGACCAGAGAAGCTGGGGGGATCAGGGAGCTGGGGGGACCAGGGAGCTGGGGGGATCAGGGAGCTGGGGGGACCAGGGAGCAGCTGACAAGAACTGGGCTGTAAGCTCGAGAGGAGCAAAAGGGATGGTTTCAGGTGGTCCTGCTTGTGAGAGGAGCCAGGAGGCTGGTCAGGGACCCTCCATCCAGGGCACAGATGTGGGGGTGTGGACAGGGCAGGCACACACACACACACACACACACACACACACACACACACCCCACCCAGACAAACGACCCCGTCCCAAGCAACACCCCGGGGACCTCTTGGGTAGTGGTGTCACACCTCCCTCGGGGCAGGCCTGACCCTGAACCAGTCCCAGGTTCACCGCGTGCGTCTGCCCTCCATCCCCAGGGCGGCATCTTTGGCCTGTGCCTTCCCCTGACTGGGCCTTGGGAAGGCAGCGTCAGTCCCCGTCACTGCCACATCCGCGTGGGAACGTGCAAGACGGGTGCGCACTGATGCTTCTTGCACGTATGAGCACAGCTCGCACACTTCCTGCCGGAGCCGCTTCCTGTCTGCAGGTGGGAGAAACCCTCAGGAAGACCATCCTGAGTGGGTCTGAGTGGGGAGCTTGAGGCCAGGCTGCTCAGCCTTGGGCACGTCTTCCGTCCGCTCCTGAAGGGTCACCCCATCTGTGGTGCTCTGCACGACACCCCACACACAGGGCCTTCTCAGCATTGACTTGCACCCTGTTCCTGGATCTGGTTTTAGGGTGGCGCTGGGGGGCGGGGTGGGGGGCTGGCCTTCATGGCTGGCTCTGCTCCTCTCTCTCCTACCTGGAACTTTGACCACTGGGGAAACCGAAGCACAGAGCAGGGCAGACTTGGCACAGACTCAGCTGGGAAGCGGCAGAGGCAGAACTAAATCCCCTTTCCTCCCAGTCAGCCTAACCCCATGCTCGAGGTTCAGGGGACCATCAGGACCCTGGACTCCTAGGGGCTGTGAGGAGAACCTGGCTAGAACCAGAGCAGACAAGTCTACCTGTCCCCCCAGAATCCCGCGGCACTGCCAGCAGGGCTTGATGGACGCTGGGGTCATAGGGACCAAGCTGGTCATCTGTTTCTCCCTCGGGGCCCTCTCCAGTGACAGCACCGCCCTTCACAGGTTGTGAGGCTTCAAGACCCCTCACAAGACCCCTCGCCCTCCCCTGGTGCCCGTTCCTCCAGTGGCATAAGGAGTACTTGTCCGGGTCACCCCAAGCAGGCTCCGTGCCCCTACCTTTGGCCTCTAGCCCGGGAACCTCCACAGCGCTACTTCCTCATTCCTGCTTGCCTAACCTTCCCCACCCTCCTCAGGGGGGTCTGGGGGTACCTGCCTGGGCTACCTGGGCCTTGGCCTCCAGCCCTGGTGCCTCTCGGAGGTGGGGGCGGGGAGGTGGTCACGCCCCCCTATCCCTGCTCAGGGAGGGGCCAAGGACTCCAGACACTCACCTCACACACAGACTGGGTTCTGTGCTCCAGCCCCAGTGCAGGGAGAGGGGGCAGATTGGCACCCCCCCACCCGCAGCTGTCCACAGCACAGCGAGAAGGGTGAAGCAGGGCACCTGGAAAGATGCCAGGCAACTCTAACAGCCTTTCAGGCCCCGTCCTGTCTGTGATGGGGAAGAAACTTCATTTGGCTTCGGGGACCCGGAGCACCTGGCTGTCTGAGCACACGCAGGTCAGGCCCAGGGAGATTGGGGTGGGGTGGGGGGAGACTGCTGGGAGCAGTGGGGTGACACCGCCATCACAGCCTGCCTCAGAGGCGGCCCCCTCGCCCCAAGGCTCTCAGCCTCTCTGGAAAGGAGCTGGTGAAAAAGGGGAAGAAAGGAAGGGGGTCCCCTGCCTTACCCTTTGGGCTATATACCCAATTTCAGAGTCTGTGCTGCAGGTAGTCTCCTGGAAGGAGCTCCTAACTGCTGTCACCTCAAGGGTGACACCCCTCTTCAGTAACCTAACGACTTTCCTTGTTGGGGAGCCCCCCCTACAGGTAACCCGAACACCTCCAGCTGCAGAACAGGCCTTCAGGAGGGCCAGGCTGCCAAATACAGGGGAAGCACAATGCCCACTCCTGTTGGGCAAGGTCAGCAGGTACCCGAGGCTAGAGGATGCAAAGTCGAGGGGTCTCCGGTCACCCCCACCTCACCCCACCCCCAACTGGAGTCACAGCGCCTCTGGCACATTCCACCCCAGCAGCTTGGTTTGCTCCACCTCAGGAAGGAAACATTTTAATTCTCATTTATTTTTAGAATAAATACTCAACTTTTCATTTTTCACAGCCGGGGCGTGCTGGACAGTGGGGTGGGGAAGTCCTCCCTGGCCTGTGGTCCTGCAGGAAATCTCACGGCCCGAGACTCCCCCGCAAATGCTTGGAATACTTCCACCCTGGCTCCCCTGGTCTGAGCAGCAGAGCATGGGTCAGGGTGTGTGGGGGGGGCAATGACTCCCCGGGCTTCTAGCCCCAATCAGACCCAGGACAAGTGGGCCACCCTCCTGCCGCCCAGCCCTAGATGCAGGCGATGAGCACGTTCACAGATGTGGCCACCTCTATCTCCCCGAAGAGCGACCGTTCCCTGGAGGGCTCCGCCTTGGCCCCGGCCCTCAGAAGGTGCTGGGTGTGTTGCAAGAGGCTCTGGTTCCGCCGGCGGCCCAGTCTGCGCAGTGCCAGGATGGCCAGTATGTGTTCTCGCCTGCCGACACAGGGGGTTTTCACTGTAGAGCAGCGCCCCCTGGCACCCCTAGTTCTCCACTCGCCCCCAACCCCCTCCAAAAGACCGGAATGCGGGCTTGGGAGGAAGTGAGTCACCCAGCATTCCTGGAGATGGGTCAGAGAAGCTCCAGGCAGGGAGGAAAGGGTCTTTAGAAGGGGGCGCCCGGCAGCCGGGCCTAGAGGAGTGTGGGCATGCCACAGGATAAAGAGCCTGTAAACCCCCGAGGGAGTGAGGAAGGTTCCAGAAACTGGCACAGCGGAAGGGAGACCCCACAAGGCAGAGTCCACTCCAGGCAAGGTCGGGAAGTGTCCCTGCAGCCAGGCAGTTAAAGGACAGTGCACAACGGCCCCGGGCAGCATCCCCCACCCCCTGCCAGAGCCCTGCAGGCTCCCTAAGGCAGGCAGCAGCGGAGGGAGGGGCCCAGCCCAATCTGGGGAACCCCGAGGGGCCGGATGGAAAGTCCAGACTCTGGATGGGGTAAGTGTTTGGAGTCATCCAGATCCAAATGCTAGCAGACCAGACTGGCTTGGGGATGGTGGTGGCCGTGGAAACCCAGGGAGGGACTGAGCCCGGGACTTTCGGCGGAGTTGGCAATCTGGAATCTCCAATTTTGTGGAGAAAGTTGCACCGGGCTTTCCGCAGGCTTTGGAGATGACTCAGTGCCCCACATAGCTGGGACTCCCAGCTCTCTTCCCCCTGGCCAGACCTTCATAACTCCCAGAAGTGGGGGCGCACCGAGAGGGGGGAAATATGCGGAGTGACTGACTCCCTCCACGCCCCCGCCTGGGGTCGCTCACACACACCAGTGTGCATTGAGTTTGAAGGATTTCCCTAACTGGAATGCAGTCTCCACTTCCACCTCCACCCCCCAACATCCACCCCCCCCCAAGGAACAAGCTCCGCCCCCTGCTTGTGGACAGCCCACTCCCAGCCGGCCCACTGACCCCTGACTCTTGCTCAGAACCTAGTCAGGGGTGCAGGGGCACAGACCTGATGTCTGGGAAGCTGTGGATGAGGGTCTCCAGGTGCCGCCGGATGTCATCTTTGTAAGTCTCACCCATGATCTCCGCCACACACAGAATGGCTTGTCCTAACCACTTGGCTTCAGAACCCTGTAGAGACAGAGAGGGGTGTAGCCCCCATCGTTACTGCCCCACTGCACCCATCCTATGTCCCTGTCACGGGTGGCGTGCCCACAGGGTGGCACCGAGGACCCATGGGCAAGAAGAGATTTATCTCCCAGTCCTCCTCCACCAGGAACATCTTCCTGTGTGTGTGGACTGAAAGTCCTGCCTAGGCTCTAGCCATAGTGGCAGGCCAGTAGCTCAGATTGTGTGTGTGCGTGTGTGTGTGTGTGTGTGTGTGTGTGTGTGTGTGCGCGCATGCGCGCATGTGAGGGGTGGGCATAGCTCACAGGGGTCTATCACATGGGGTTGCAACACACACTCTTTCCTCACGCCCCCCACAGTATCCACATATGTGTAAAGTCCCACCCCCTTGGGGCTGTCCCAACTGAATTCCACCCCTGCCCGTCCTACTCTAGTGGAGACTGCACAATTGCCTACAATGAAAGCATCTCCCAGAGGCTGCCCCCTGTGCCCCCCACCCCTGGCTGCAGGGTCTCTTCCAGGGCTGGGGAGAGGAGCACAGGTAGCTGGTCACAGGCTCGCTGAGCCACTCCTACCAAACCCTGGAAAGTGCTGCTGATGGCATGGGCGTCCTGGCTCATCTTCTCCGAGCCGTTCACACGCTCCACGCCCTGGAAGCGCTCCCGAGGCCTCAGTGCCTGAGCCAGGTACTCTCGGACCACGTAACGGTGCACCTCCTGCAGAAGCTCCTGGAGGAGGGGGTGGAGTCAGGATCAAAGGCTCCGGTCCTGGGCAGACCCAGGCCCGCCAGCGCTCTTCCCCGCACCTGGGCCTGTGGTTTGGTCACACGCTCCAGACGATGCGCGAAGTCTACTGCCTTGTCCATGATGGGACGAAGTGTGTCCTGCGTCAGCCAGCTCTTGGTGAACAGAGCCTTGAATAGAGGCTGGGGACAGAGGCAGGAAGCGTGAGCGCAGCCGCCTATTCCTGGCCCCTTTGGCTAGGAGGGTCCCTCATGTCATCCTCTTTCCTAGGCTCAAATTATGGTCACGGGGCCTTTCCTGAGCTGCCTCCTGGAGGTTCGCTGTGGTGGGCAAGGTGTGTGTTGGAAGACGTGCCCGGGAACACCTGAGTGAGGGCACCAGGTCTCCTTCCTTGGCCCTCTCACCCTAGGGGGTGGGTGTCAACCGCTGACAGGTAGGCACTGTAATGAGGTGATTGGTGCTCCCAATTGCCTGCTCATTTGGAGCTCATTTGGGCACCTGGCACGCATGGACAGTGTCCCACTCACCTGCATAGCTTGCTGGAAGACCTGGATCAAGTGCTTCTGGAAGCTACTGCTGGCAGCCAGTAGGGGTGTCTCCAGCTCCGACATGGTCCCCGGTAACCTGGCCAGAAGATTCTTCCTGGGGAGGAGTCAGAACAGGTGTTGAGTCAGCTAAGGGACTGCAGCAGACTGGGGGAGGGGCAAGCTGCAGTCCTGCGAGCTGAGCATTGCACCTTGCGCGGGTCCCTGTGAAGCACAGCGATGGGAGGCTGAGTGAGGCAGCGGCACGCGGGCCTTCCCGGACGCCTAGACAACGAGCAGGGCGCCACATGGGTAGTCTGGTGCCGGCCGAGTTCCTCTCTGGCAGCTCTGGCACATGTGCCCTCCCATGGTAATGGGACATGTAGCACAGCCACGCCTGGCACAAACTGAGGGCCAGATGCGCTAGACTACATCCAGTACACAGTCCAGGCGTATGACATGGCAGAAGATGATCCCTGGGGTTGGAGAGATGGCTTAGACGTTCCAAGGACCTGAGTTCAGATCCCATCTAGAAATGCCTGTGGATATGCTGGTGGCCTGAAATTCCAGTCCTGGAAGGTGGAGCCTGGGAAACCCCAGAGCAAAGCAATAAGGAGATAGAACATCCCAGATGATTCCTGATGTCACCCTTGGGCCTCCACAGGCACATACACTCAAGTTCCCTCTTGTACACATGCCTGCACATATGTGCGCACACACAGTCACACAAAAACAATGCAAAAAGAAAGCCCCCTAAAAAAAAGCCCTCTAGGGCTGAAACGTTTCCTTTTTCAGTACTGAAGACCAGCTCGGCACAGTTAGGGAAGCAGCACTTCATTGTGGCCCCTCTGTGGACTTGGCTTCCCCGGTTCAAATCCTACATACACCACTTACTGGCGTCAGGAACCTCCACCTGCAAGAGCACACTGTCTGGGGGTCATAAGTTCACAAAGAGCTCCTGTGGGCTGAGTCTCCAAAGCCCGAGGAAGCAGGACTTGACTTGTTGGATGGGGAAAGAGGCCCAGAGACAGACTGGTCCCAGGACATAATGTCAGCCACTGACAGAGCTGGGGTCCGAACCCCCAGCGTAGCTCAGAGTGAGTAGCTCTGCAGTGAGAGCACGCAGCATTCCAGGTCAGGGCACCGAGGCTGTACCTGCCAGCCACAGAGAGGACCTTGCATTTTGAAGGCATAGGCTCAAGATAGCCAAGGGGAAATCTGGGGTGGGGGAGGACTTCTTCAGAAAGAACGCGTGCCTGCCCAGAGGGACAGGGGCTGCCAGACTTCTCAGCTTCCGCTCAGCCTTGAAGCCCTCCAGCTTCTGTTCCCGGGCCACAGCGTTGCTGGGCTGAGGGAGGTCTACATGGTAGGGCAGATGCGGAGGGGACCCCTGCCCCGGAATCCACACTCTAGAAGGAATCGCGTTCACAGCTCACTCCGTGGCCCGTGCACCCCGCAGCCGCCGCCTAGGATGGCATTTCCAGGGCTCGCGCGCCTCCTGCTGGCCGTGCCCGGTAGCGCCCTGCGCAGCGTGGGCACAACCTACCTGATGTCGGCGCAGGCGTTGATGTACGCGCACAGGTGCTGCTCGGTCACCGCCTCCGACTTCAGAAAAGTCTTCTCAAGCCTGGAGACGCGAGAGGACAAGGCCTTGCTCCTGCCTCCGCTCTGCGCGCCCCTCGGATCCGCACCCAGACACTAGACCTCGTAACGTCGCCATTCTATCCCCTGGGGTGCACCCTGGCGGGGGCGGGTGGAGGCGCCGGCACCTGGACATGAAGATCCGAGTCTCTCTGCGCAGATCCGCAGCGTGGTGGCCTCCAGCTCCGCAGATACAGCGCCCCGACCCCTTCATGTGTTTCGAACACCATCTGCAGGGGCGGGGCGCCACACGCTGAGCAGTTAGACCGCAGGACCCGGCCGCTATTCTGGGTCTGTCTTGACTCCAGCTTTCGGTGACCCCACTGTAAGAGGCAACTCCTCCACTCTTAGATGCCCTGGAGAACCGTTTGTTTCCTACACTGGCCCATGCACCCCAAGGTCCTCACACAGGACACCAGGCTCCGCGGATAGCGAGGGACGGTTAGAACTAGATATGGTCATTGGGGAGGGGTCTCTACCGCCAGCCTGAGGCCTGAACACAAAACCCTCCTTAGCCTTGGCCCTGGCCGCACCGTGGGGACATCGATGGACACAGGTATGTGATAGAATCCCTGCAGCACTTCCGGGCTCTTGGCGGCCGACCAGCGGCTCTGTTCCAGCTGCAAGATGCAGTCGAAGCAGCTTGTGATCTTGGTCTGTGGATGTTAAGCGTAGGCTTCAGTGAGACCCTCCTAAGAGAAGGCGAGGGCGCCCCTCTGCTTCCCAAGGCTCCATCCTAAGCCATCAGGGACTAGTGCCTACCCACCTGGGTCACCAGTCCATGCCCTAGGTTGAGTCACCTTCGCGGAACCCCTTCCTGGGCATCATACCTCCTGCAGGACCGAGCACCCTCGAGTCTGGCTCCGCCCCAGCCTTACCTCCAGGGAGCTGATGTAGTCACTCTCCAGTCGGGCCTGCAGGGCGGGCTCCAGAAGTGGGGGCCGGTTCCGTGGGCAGTGCCAGGTCTGGGGTGCCCAGGAAGTCAGGCCTGGAAGGCAGGGCAGGTGGGCCGAGTGGTGAGGGTTTGGGTGGGGTTCTGATGTGTCAGGCTGTCCCTCCCCTCTGGCCAGGCTCGAAGTCCAAAGCCATCACTCAGGCCCTGAGCTTGCCTCCTCCCCCCCCCCCCCCCCAGGGTCTGTGCTACCACCCCTTTCGGAAGCTCTGGACAGCTGGTTCCTTGCTCCTCAATGACCAGCTGGGCCTGCTCAGAGTGCCTATGGAGCTGTCCAGATGGGCCTCTGCCAGGCTGCCTCGGTGTGACCCCTGCCTTCAGGCTTGGCTTACACCCAAGACTGGGTTTCAAGCCCTCCTCCGTCCCCACAGAGCCATCCATCACCAGGGTCCCCAGAGAGGGGCTGGCAGTTGCCTGAGGCCATACAACCATTCAATGAGCCCAGAACTTGAGGCCACCTTCTCTGGGTACCCTTGCCTGTGGGGTTGAGGACCACTCATTCCAGGAACTAAAGCACCCCCATCACCCCATCACACGGCACAGCCCCAGCTGGCGGCATCCTGCATTTAGATGTCCGTGCAAAAGACAAAGTTGCCATGCGCTCGGCCCGGCCAGTGAAGACTGCCGAACAGGGGCAGTTGTGCTGGCGTAGCCCTCTAACTTCTGGGGAGAAGTGTCTGCAGAGGCTTTGCAGCTTTCAGGGGGGCCCTTAGGAGCACACCTCTGCTTAACACAAAGCAACGGATTCAAATCCCCAGGGAGGGAATTCAAAACCCCCCCCAGAAGAAAGGCGCTCCGTGTTCTTGGAGCAGTTTCGCGAGGCCTCTCCGGGGCAGAGCTGGCCTCGTGCCCCTGCTGCCCAG
Source organism: Typhlomys cinereus (assembly GCA_023101885.1). Lineage (NCBI taxonomy): Eukaryota > Metazoa > Chordata > Mammalia > Rodentia > Platacanthomyidae > Typhlomys > Typhlomys cinereus. The sequence continues at coordinate 67,717 of JALPQD010000884.1, forward strand.
TTCAGGCCTCACCTGCCATAGACGTTGGCAGTCCAGTCCAGCAGCAGGTAGAGCTGCTCGCAGCCGCGGGCCTTGCCTGCCAGCTCCTGCAGGCGCTGGGCCACGGCGCCGTGGAAGTGCCGCAGGTAGGCCTCCCACACGGGGAAATCTGCGTCCGCGTAAGCCGGCTGCACCTCCAGGCGCACCTTTTGCAGGTCGCGGCGAACCACGCCACTGAGCTCCGCCAGAAGCCGGGCCAGGTCGGTCGCCCCCTCGGCAGCCCCCTCGGTGGCCCGGGCGCCCGCCTGCTGCACGCGCTCCTGCGCGCTTCGCCGCACCGCGTCCTCCCAGCGCTGGCGCCAGTGTC